>QEOT01001605.1:326288-345897 GCA_003123785.1 Pterocarya stenoptera | reverse complement strand
CCAACAATCACTTCCATATTTCTGAGTGATCACCCCCCTCCACAATGCTTCCTCTTCCCCATGATATCTCCATAACCACTTCCCCAACAACGCCTTATTAAAACTACACAAGCTGTGAACCCCCAATCCTCCATCAACAATTGGGCAACAATCTTTTTTCCAGCTCACTAAGAGAGTCTTAGACTCCTCTCCCAAACCACCCCACAAAAAAGCTCTATACAACTTTTCAATACGGTTAGCCACTCTGACTGGTAAAGGGAATAGAGAAAGGAAATAAGTTGGGATATTAGAAAGGGTACTCTTTATAAGGGTGATTCTACCCCTTTTAGATAAATAAACTCTTTTCCACACCGCCAACCTCTTCTCTATCTTCTCAACCACCCCATCCCAAATATGCTTAGCCTTGAATGACGACCCCAACGGTAGTCCCAAATATTTCATGGGCAGATTAGCAACTTTACACCCCAGTAATTCTGCCAAGTTATGAATATTATGCACAATCCCACCGGGACCAGCTCCGATTTACTTAAGTTCACTTTTAGTCCGGAGATGGCTTGAAAACATAACAGGACAGCCCTCAATGCTTGAATTTGCTCCCCAATAGCATCACAAAAAATAAGAGTATCATCAGCAAAAAGCAAGTGTGATATGGAAATGAAGCCATTAGAATTAGATACCATCGAAAAACCTGAAATAAAACCTCCTCCTACCACTGCGTCCGCCATATGGCTCAAAGCCTCCATAACAAGAACAAATAAAAAAGGAGATAATGGATCCCCCGCCTCAAGCCTTTTGAACTTTGAAAATAACCACAAGGCTGCCCATTAACTAAAACAGAAAACTGAACAGTTGAGATACAATGTCTTATCCAGCCACACCACTTATCACCAAAACCGCATCTTCTAAGCATGTATAAAAGAAAATTCCAATTTACATGATCGTATGCCTTTTCCATGTCCAGCTCACAAAGAAACCCTGGAACACCTTCCTGCATATGACTATCTAAACACTCATTTGCAATCAGCACAGAATCTAAAATTTGTCGACCTCTAAAAAAAGCATTTCGAGGTTTAGAAATGATCTTCTCTATCACTTTGTTCATTCAATTTGCTAACGCCTTGGAAATAATCTTATAAACACCACTCACCAAACTAATAGGACGGAAATCCTTCAACTCCGAAGCACCCACTCTCTTTGGGATTAAGGTAAAAAAGTGGCATTCAACCACTTCTCAAACTTTTCAAACTTATAAAATTCGTGAAGTACCTTCATCACCTCCTCTCGCACAATCTCCCAACAATCTTGGAAAAATGCCACAGAAAACCCATTTGGACTAGGAGCTTTGTCTCTCCTCATCCCTCAAACCACCCCATACACCTCAAGCTCTTCAAAAGGCCTCTCTAGCCAGTTTGCTGAAAAAGCATCCACAACTTCAAAGTTCAAGCCATCAATTTTAGGTCTCCAAGCTTCTGTCTCACTTAGGAGAGAAGTATAAAACTGCACAACATGCTCTTGAATCTCATCAGGTGTGGATAGCAAATTGTTCTCAGTTCTTAACAATTCAATGGCATTGTTAGTGCACTTATCCCCCTCTTTAAACCATAGAACTCTCGATTTTTGCCTCCATGATATTTCTTCCCTCAAAAGAACCCTTTCGATTTCTGCTACGCTTCTTTTTTCCTAGATGAAGTCGCCTCACTTTCCCCTTCAGCCTCCAAGGATTGAAGCTCATCCCAAAGGGATTTTTTCTGCTGCTCTACATTCCCAAAAACTTCCTTATTCTATTTCTTCAAATCAGCTTTCAAAGTTTTAAGTTTACTTGCCAAAACAAAACTAGGGGTCCCCTCAAAATGATAAGAAAGCCAACAACTTCTTACCTTATCAATGAAACCCTCCACTTCAAGCCACATATTTTCGAACTTAAAATACCCTTTACCCTCATGAATACCCCCACAATCAAGTACAATGGGAAAGTGGTCAGAACATACCCTTGACAATCTTTTTTGGCATAACTTCGGATAGTGAGCCTCCCATGAAGACGAGACTAAGAATCTGCCCAGTCTTGAACCACCTCTAGAATTAGATCATGTATATTCAACCCCCACCAGTGGCAAATCCAGCAGTTCCAAGTCAAAAATCAGCTGAGAAAAATCCTCCATAGCTGTAGTCATAGAAGATAAACCCTCCCTCTCACTTGGAAAATGAATGATATTAAAATCCACACAAATACACCAAGGCAGATCCCACACAGAATAAAATCTTGACACTTCATCCCATAGCAAGTATCTATCCCGATCCCTATTGGGTCCATATACACTTGCAAATTCCCATGTCTACCCATCTTCCAAATTTCTTAAAACACAGGCCATTGAGAAAAAACCAATACAATCTTCTACCATCTCGACAACCCTACCATCCCACATTACTAAAACTCCACCAGAAGCACCCGAAGAAGCTAAATATGTCCAACCTACAAACACCCGAATAAGGCCCTAGGACTTGATGGTTTTTCTTTGGTATTTTTCCAAGTTTGTTGGGATGTGTTGAAGTAGTATATTATGGAAGTGTTTCAGGACTTTCATGCAAAGTGCAAGTTTGTCAGAAGCTTTAATGAAACATTTATTGTACCTATCCTAATGAAGCAAAAGGCAATTGCTATTACGGACCTATGACCAATCAGCTTTGTGAATGGTGTATACAAAATTCTTGCAAAAGTTCTAGTGAATATGCTAAAGATAGTTCCATAGGAGATAATTTTTTTTTTATCACTAAATAAGGATTTTATTGATAATAGGCGAAGCCAAGTACATCAGGTACAAGAGCCAATTATATACAAGAGCCACATCTAGGCATGACTGTCTAAAGATATAAGAAAATCAGGTACATTCATAGCATTAAAGTCTATTACAATCGACCAATGGAATAAAGTGTGCAGAAAAAAAGTTTTAAGCCCATCCATTGTCCGTTCACGATCCTCAAAGCTCCGACCGTTCCTTTCCATCCATATGCACCACCATAGGCAGGTCGGTATCATCTTCCACATAGCTGCAATTTGAGAATTACCCCGGATGCCTTGCCATTTGGCCAAAAATTCAACAACCCTTCTTGGCATTACCCAAATGAGTCCCACTCTTGCAAAAATATCGTTCCGTAACCTCATGGCTACATCACAATGCAATAATAGATGATCCACAGAGTCACCACTTTTCTTATACATCTAGCACTAATCCAATACAATGAAGTGGTGTTTCCTTAGATTATCTAAGATGATAATCTTCCCTAACGAAGCTGTCCATACAAAAAAAGAAGCTTTTAAGGGGGCCTTAGTCTTCCATATGTTCTTCCATGAGAGGTATCTTGTAGAGTGTGTCATAAGAGACTTATAGTACGACTGTATGGTAAATCTCCCCTTCTTGGAAGGTGACCACTTGTATTATCATTGCTTGTTTTGTGGGAACTATAGTTGCAGATCACTTGTAGTTTATCAGAGTAGTATAAGATTGGGATTGCTTTTGGATCCCTCGACTTTGATGAGGCATATAAGGGGTGGTGAGGATTATATCTGTTGGGCCCACTCAAAGTGTCGGGTGTTTGATGTAAAATCATCCTATGCTTTGTTGTATCCAGAATATTATTGCATTGTTAGGTCTCTAGTGCTCTTGGAATTGCTATTCTCGGATTTGTTGGTTTAGATTGGGTTATGCCTTGCAGAGTGGTGCAGCTTTTGGTATATTGGAAAGGGAGGTTTTGTTGTCCACAGAGTGCACATGGAAGATATCCTGGGTTGTTTGTTGTGGTGTATTTGGAGAGAAAGAAACAAACAGAGCTTTGAGCTTAAGGAAAAGACGGTGGCAGACTTTTAGGATTTTTTTTTTCAAAACCCTTTATCTTTGTATGTGTACTCATTTTGTTTTTTCTGTTCTTTTATGGGCTTGTTTACACTTCTTTCATTTTCTTGATTGGTGTTACTCGGTTATGCACTGCATACTCAGGCAACACATTTTGTTTTTACCGTGAGCAGCAGCTTATTTCATCATTAATAAAGTGTAAACTAAGAAACAATAAATTGGAAATTCTTATGCTGTTGAATTTTCTATGATTTAGAAGGCCTACAGAAATGGTCTAGGATTCTAAACTGTACAGATATAAATGAATAATCTTGATGAAAACAATGTCTCAAGAAGTCCAAGTAACAAAACATCCTTTATAGGATAAAAAATGGACCTTCCTAAAAACTGATGTTTGGAATCATTTAGGGCATGGCAGCTGTAGCATCATGAAGAATAAGGATGAGCAGTCAGAATAAGTATTTCTGCATCTTACACATCATTTGAGCTTCCACTTCTTGGTTCAATTCATAAGTTTTGTCTTTGTATGAAATCCGTAGAAAAAATTGTCTGTTATACTAATCAGAGGTAAAGGCAAGCTGACATATCTGATATATCCTCTGAAAGTATAATGTTATGATGTCTTCCTTGAGTCGGATTTTAACAGTTCCCTTTTATGGTTTTTCAGGTGGCTTGCTTGTTAATTTTGGTTGCTGACATATTGGTTTATGCCATCTATTTATCTCCAGTGGCCTTTGACTATCTTCCTTTCAGAATCGCACCGTATATCAGGATCGTGTTTTTCATGCTTAACTTTAGGTAATATGTGATAAATGGGTAGTTTTTTTTTTTCTTTTTCATGTGAACTATCCACTTGTATACTTAAATTCAGGAAATGTAGGCGTGCACACTGATTTTGAAGATGTTTGTCTTATGAACTTGGGCTTTGAAAAAATTATGCTTTGATATATGATATTGCATAGATGGTAAATGGAATCTTGCATTACTTGAGAGGGAGAAGTTCATTCTCTTTATGATGATTGCAAGGGACTCCAATTGTACCATGGATTAGTCCTTTTGGATTATGGCTCAAATATGATTTGGACCTTCCTTTAGGGCTTTATAAAAGGTATTAGAGCCTATCCCAACTAGAAATGTGGGATTTGTGCTGTGTCACCTATGATGGAAATTGGAATGGTCCAACGAGGATGTTGGGAGTCTTAAGGGGCCACAGAGATTATGATATCCCCATATTGAGTGAGTATAGGTTGTGAATGGGATTCCACATTGCTTGTTGGGAATGTTCATGCTTTTTGTAATGATTCTAAGAGACTCCAATTGTAATATTGACTAGTCATTTTGGAATATGGCTTAGATATGGTTTGGGTCTTCTCTTGGGGCATTACAGAAAGAGAATGAGAGAATAAGAAAGAGATAATACAATGAAGATGAGAGGATAGCACAATTCAACTTCGGTTTCTATTCTATGCTGGTCACATGAAGAGAGGGAAGAGGAGGGAGAGAAGAGAGAAGAAAAAAAAAGCTTTTTCAATATTCTTCAGCTTTTATTTATAACTAAGGCTGTTTGTGCATTACACCTGACCATTAATCGTCTATATGAGATCATAGAAAAAGTGGGAAACTTCTGTAACTTTTCCTAGCCAATATATATATATATCTATCCTAGCTAATACTTAAATTTACTTAAGCAGGAATAACTTCATAAAAAAATATAGCAATCTTTATTACCATACTTAAGTACTGTACTTATATAAAAAAAATATACGTAAGTACTGTGAAGCAGCCTTCCATGATCTTACTGAATTCTACTTCATTCTGCCAGTAATCCTTAAAACTAGTAGCACTGTCACAAAAACTGAAGCACTTCATTAAGAATTCTAGGTGCATGCAATTTAGTTATAGGATTTCCCTTCACATGTCACCCAAAGTTTGGGTGTTGACATAAAGTATTCGAAGGATTTGCTGCCTATGGTGCTTTAAAGTGAATCCTAGGTAAATGGATCAGTTATATTTTGTCCAAAGGAACCTCTTGTTCCTTTAGTTATTAATGTTGACACATGCAAAAGAACTAAAGGCATTATCGAGGTAGACATGGAATATACATTGTCAAATATAGAATGACAATCGACTTCGATATGTTTCGTATGCTCATGGAAAACAGGATTAGCAGCAATCTGAATAGCACTTGTATTATTAGCATTAAGAGGAGTGGAATGAAGCTAAGGAAACCAATTTCACCCAATAACCCACGATGCCGTGTGATCTCAAAGCATGCAGAAGACATAGCACAATACTCAGACTCGGTGGAGGACTTGGAAACTTTGTCTTGCTTCTTACTCTTCCAAGAAATGAGTGCATTGCCTAAGAACATGCACCAGCCAGTAACAGAGTGACGAGTATCTGTACATCCGGCCCAATCAGTATCACTATACCCCACCAACTGTAAGGAAGATTCCTTAGAAAAGAACAACCCCCGTGTAGAAGTGCCCTTCAGATATCGGATCATGCGGCGGACAATGGCTATGTGAAGATGTTGGGGCGCCTACATAAATTGACTGACCTGCTGCACAACAAAAGAAATGTTAGGATGAGTAATCGTCAAGTAGTTCAAATTCCCAACGAGCTGCCGATACAAGGATGGTTCTGATAGAAGTTTGCCTTCCTCCTGACGAAGCTTAAGATTGACCTCCAAGAGAGTAAGAACAGAGTTACCCGATTGGAGACCATCCAATGAAATCACTTCCTGCGTGTATTTGTGCTGGTGCAACAACATACCAGTTGGAGTAATTTGCACCTCAAGGCCAAGAAAGTACTACAGAGCACCAAAATCTTTCATGTAAAAAGAGGCCTTGAGATGCTGTTGTAATTGCTTAATTAACTTAGTATCATAACCAGTAATCATAATGTCATCAACATATACCAGAAGCAATACAATTCTTTTAAAAGTCTTGCGAAGAAAAAGAGAGGAATCAAATTGGCTCTGAGTAAAATGAAAAGCAAGCAGGGTAGAGCGAAATTTATCAAACCATGCATGCGGAGCCTGTTTCAGTCCATACAAAGATCGGCGTAACCGACAAACCTCTGAGGAAGGTGTAGCAAACATGTCGGGAGGTGGAGATATATAGATTTCTTCCTTCAAATCCCCATGTAGAAAATCATTCTTCACTTCAATCTGCTGGAGAGACCACCCCTGCGACGTAGCAAGTGCCAAGATAGTCCGTATAGTAGTCATTTTGGCAATAGGTGCAAATGTCTCTTCATAATCAATACCATACTCCTGTCGGTTCCCAAGAGCCACGAGACGGGACTTATATCTGCCTAGTGAAGCCATCAAACTGAAACTTGACTGAGTACACCCATTTACAGCCAATAGGTTTGACACCAGAGGGATAAATCACAAGATCCCAAGTGTGATTGTCTTGAAGCGCTTGGATTTCTTCTTGCATGGCCTACTACCAACATGCTTGGTTGGCTGCCTCGGTATAAGAGTGAGGAACAGAAACAGTGTCGAGAGTGGCAATAAATGAGGTATGAAAAAAACCATTTCTATCCTGTGATGTGTAACCCTGGTGGAGCGCCAAGGTATAGGAACCGCAGAATCAGATGATGAATCAGTGTCTGGAAGGGGCATTGAAGGAGGACGTCGATGATACACCACACTTGGTTTAAATCGCTCAATAAAAGAAGACACATCATCAAAAGCGGGTAGAAGAGTAATAGGAGGATCATAAATAACCTGAGACTGAAAAAAATATTGATTTTCAAAGAAAATCACATTTCGGGAGATCTAGAATTTGTTTGCATGAGCATCATAACAAACAAATCCTTTTTGTGTAGGACTATATCCCATAAAGGCACAAGTGACAGACTGGGTAGCAAACTTGTGACGCTGAACAGGTGGCAAATAAACAAAACAAACACACCCAAAAGTATGAAAGGATTGATACTTAGGAGATATGCCAAATAATCGAAAATAGGGAGAATCATAATTTAGAGTGGCAATAGGCAAACAATTGATCAAATAGACAGCAGTAGATAAAACTTCTACCCAGAATTTAGAAGGAACAGAAGAATCAATTAACAAAGTACGAACGACATCTAAGAGATGACGATTCTTATGCTCAACAACTCCATTTTGTTGAGGGGTATAAGGACAACAACGTTGAGAAATAATCCCTTTTTGCTGAAGAAAAGTCTGAAAAGAATGAGACATACTCCTTCCCCCCTGAGTTGGAGCGTAAAGTTTTGATACAAGTACTAAACTGTGTCTCGACAAGTGCAACAAATTTTTGAAAGACAGAAAATACGTTAGCTTTAAAACGGAGAAAATATATCCAAGTGAATCGACTATAATCATCGATAAACGTTACAAAATAATGAGAAAAGAGATATACCAAAGAGATATACTAAAATATTACAAATCAAATATTATAGTATCAATCAAGTATCCTAAATTATCTCTATTAACATACATCAGATATACCAAATGAGAGAAAAGAGAAAAACAAAATCCCGAAAGCTAAAGCTAGAAAGGCACAAGTGGGCTGCCATCCAATGATAAAGAGAACTAAAAAAGAAAGCCTTGTGGCCTTCCATGGCACTTGTTCTATCCATGAAACTTCGGCCATTACTTTCCCCTCAATCCCACATCAAACAAATCAAGATCATTTTCCACAAGGAAACATTGTGATGATTATCAAACCATCCTTTACAGGATTCTTGTAGATCAACCACTCATCTAGGCATCCCCCAATTAGACCAAAAAGACTAAGAACAACTTGACATAATGAGGTAGCCACTTCACAATGGAGTAAAAGACGATCAACGGATTCTCCATTTTGCTTGCACATACAACAAATCTATCACCATAATGTGTCTTTTCCATAGGTTATTCAATAGAAGGATATTTGGTAATGCAGCCATCTACAAAAAGAAAGGTGCTTTCAAAGGAGCAGTATTCCAAATGGTCTTCCATGCGGATCTTTGCTAGTGCACCCATTTTATGCTCACTCGAATTCTTTTAAAATGGAAACAAGGTGGCAAAATATTTTGCCACCTTGTTTCCATTTTAAAAGAATTCGAGTGAGCATAAAATGGGTAAGACAACCCACCTCCCAATGTTTTGCTACATGGATAAACTCCACTTTAGATGGAGGAGAGGCGATATCTGTAAATTGTTTCTCACTGATTTGTCCTAAGCCCCAACGATTGAGGAGAGCCTTCATGTGTTACCGCCTCCCAACAAGTTTTGAAAATTGTCATAGGATATCCATTTGGTCCTGGGGCATTGTCGCCACATTTCTTAACTACCTCATAAATGCCATTTTCCTCAAATGGCATTTCCACTCACAGAGGCTCAAAAGCCAAACATCCATCTTAGGTCTCCATCTGAACTTTTTTATATACAACCTCTTGTAGAACTATGTCATGTGCTCACTAATCTCTTGATGGTGGGATACTTATATGCCATTCACGTTCAAGGAGTCAAAAGAGTTGCTATGCAAGTAAGAATTAGCCACCTTGTGGAAAAACTTGGTATAACTTTCAGCATCCTTTAACCACAAATCCCTTATCTTTGTCTCCATCAAACATCTTCCAAAGGGCAAGTCTCTACAACTCACTTCATTACTAATTTTTTCTTCAACATCTAATGCCTTTTCCTCAAGCATTGTTTCAAAAGTGCACACTTAATCTAGAAGAAGCTTTTCATAACTAATAAAAATCTTGTTTCAAAGAGTTTAGAGTTATTATTATAAGGAGTTTGATAGGCACTAGATGGTAACCATTTATCCTTTTAAGTTAGAATTACTGTGTGAGATGATTTCTAAACAAATTGGCGTAGGTGTGAGCCTTCTTTGTGGTTTTTTTGATTTTTTTTTATTGGCACTGGGTGTATGGAACAAAGTTCAGACTGATCTTGTCAGTGCCCAAGCCTTCAACAAAGATTTTTCTGTAACTGCACCTCGGGTAATTTAAGGAGAAATGCCCTCAGTTTGATGGCCTCTAGAAATCCTTTGCACCCAAGGGTTCTAACCATAGACCTAGAGAGTGCATACTACAAAGACCAAGATTCTTTACCACCATTTTGTGTCAACCCTGAGGTGTCCAGTTTGATTATTATTGTGGCATGTTAGTTGTGCTCATTATTTTGTCTTTATTTGAGGTGTAATGGTTGATGTCCAGTTTTGTGGTGATGTAAGGAAGTTGGGAATATTGCAACGTTAGTAATGTGGTTTTAAAGGGCACTCCACTTTGTATTGTGAGGACACTTTTGTAGGAGAAAAACATCTGATGTACGAAGGGTTAATGGAAACTCAGTACATCCACTTTTATAAAATTCTTGCATGATTGGATGCGGATTGTAGGCAGTACTCATTGTGATTCTTTCCTCCATATTTGTGCTCTAAAAACATTTGTTTGTAATTTCTTAGGGTAATTTTTTTTTTTTTTTTTAATCATGGTCTTCAAGTAATTTTTTGAAGTTAAGATAAACTTTATTAATGATAAAAAAATTGATGCTACCCAAGTACAAGAGGGTATATATGAGAAATACCTAAGAAAATGAAAAAAGAGTAAAGTAGTTCTTTTTTTTGATAGGTAATTAGAGATTTTATTCCAAGTAAAAAGGCATAGCCCAAGTACACAGGAAGTATACATGAGAATACACCTAAATACATATTAAAGCAAATTAACAGAAAACACTACAAATATTCATGTCCTTCACTAGATTGTTCATCCAAAAATTTAAAGTGCTAAAGAAAAAATCCCTAAATTCTCTCACTATGTGTTCACAATCTTCGAAGCACCTCCCATTTCTCTCCAGCCATATACACTAGAACAAACACAAAGGAATTATCCTCCATACAGCTTTATTGCCTAGACATCCCATAGCACTATATCAACTAGCCAAGAAGTCCACCACTTGTAGAGGTATCACCCAAGCAATACCTACCCTTGCAAATAACTCATTCCATAAAGCAGTCACCAATTTGCAATGAAGAAACAGGTGGTTAACTGATTCGCCATCTTTTTTACACGTAGCATCAATCCATCACATATAAACCCCTTTTCCTCAAATTATCAGTAGTTAAAACTTTCTCCAACGACACCAACCAACAAAAAAAAAGCAACTTTACTGGGCACTTTAGCGTTCCAAATACATTTCCAGGGGTATGTTTTATTATCCTGTCTATTTAACACCTTGTAATAGGAATTCATTGAAAATCTGGACTTAATATCATGAACCCACTGCATCCTATCCTCCCTGATCAGATCGATCTTCAAATCATAAAGTTTTACAAAGAAATCAGCAGCTTCACTTACTTCCCAGTCCTGTAAATATCTAGTAAATTCCACATTCCAATTCAGCATGTTATTAGAGAACAAATATGAATCAGCCACAGCAGCCCCTTTGTATTTTGCAATCCTGAAAAGACTGGGAAATGCTAATTTAAGGGGTGAGTCACCACACCAAACATCGTAGTTCTGATAACTAGAAAGCCATAATGAGCAGTCATCCTATGATAGAGGGGTTTAAAAAAAGAAATGCTTAAGGTCTGTTGGATAAAGCATCCATGCATGTAAGGTGTTATAACACTGTTAGGTCAAACATGAAGGCTGGTACAACTATCAAATTACTTGTTCAAATGTGCACTACTATGCCCTAGGAGATTTTTTTAGGCCCATATAGGGCTTTCTTTAGTTTACATACTTTACCATTGGCTTATTATAATTGAGGGCCAAAAGGAAGTTCCTATACACTTTAGATCTCCATAAAGGAATGAAATCATCACACCAAACTGCTAAATGGGCAATCTGAGTTTCCTGTCAAAGAAAGCAGTACAGAAAGAATTCATTTTAGCTATTGGAAAACGAGTGTCTTGCTAGGGTGGAAAATTGAGATTTTCCTGTATCATTATCAGAACCCAGACTAAAACTTTGGAAATAAATTGGAATTTTTTATTGGGTACAAGGGCAATTCAGGTTGAGTTATGCACATAGTGTTAACAATGTTGGGACAAAAAAACTTTTAATTTCCCAAGGACTACCTGATTAGAAGAATTGGGCCAGTGATATGTTATCAGAGGCTATAAATCAAGTCTCAATGGTCTGAGGGCTTAGACAATGATTAAATGGATGGTGCAAAAACATTTTGGGACTAGAACTTGCTTAATTGCTGTAGGTACCTATAAATGATGACGTACATGCTTGGCTTACACAGTTTTTTACTGCTAAACAATTTATAGTAAATTAGCTTGATGTTTTCTCTTTCTATCTTGGTATCAGGGAACTACGAGCAACCATCCTCATCCTGGCTGGAATGCTTGGCACGTTCTTGAATGTCTTGGTATGTTCACTATATTATAAGTGTACCTATATCCGCCCAGCTTGCAAATCTTTTTAGTTTCTAAATGATAATGGTATCACTCTTTATAGAGAAAGAATTGTTGCACATTTTTTTTTCAGTTGTGTACAGTTGAGAAAATATTTTTAATCATGTGACTTACTGCACGAGTGGTCTATTGCTGTTTGCCAGAGTTCTCCTCCTTCTTGTTGGTGTCTTCATTACTGTAAATTCATTAGGCCAAACCCCTAGGGGTTGGCTCAAGTGGTAAATGATTTGGTCTTGGTGGTATGCTCCTTCTAAGATCTTGGTTCGAATCCTCTTGGGTGCAAACAATCTGTAGGGGCCAATAGACTAGGGGATTTTTCCCTTGAATTATCCGTGGTGCACTAGTGGGAAATTCCTTGCCAAGGGCCTGTGCACCTCCAGGATTAGTCGGGACGCTGTTTTTGGGCACCCGGTGGCAATAAAAAAAAAGATTCATTAGGGAACTCTTTTATACTTACTCTATCTGAGGGGCTCTTTGCAATAAACTTTACTGCATATTAAAATGAAAAATGTCTCTTTTTCAGTATGTAACTCTTGGAAATTAGGAATGGTGTGCTTTCATTTGCATCCTTTTCATTTTAATCCATTGTCTTTTTTTTTTTAAAATACTGTGTAATTCTTTTACTTTTCACACTAATATCTTACTGATTTTGTTTAATTGCAGGCTTTAGGGCTGTTGTTTCTTCTGTTTGCTACTTGGTTAGCCTATGTTATTTTTGAAGATACCCAACAGGGAAGAACAGAATTTACTTCATACGGTACCACTCTCTATCAGATGTTTGTTCTGTTCACCACATCCAACAATCCAGATGTCTGGATTCCTGCATACAAGTAAGTGGGAGCTTCAAAATTCACTAAGATGTTTTAAAAATAGTTCTTTTCTCTTTCCAGCAGTGTTCAACTTGTTTTCAGGTTCAAATTGTACATGTGTCCGCCATGTGACAGTTTCTGTTCGTGATTGTATAACTAGTTGGTCTATTAGGATTTATTGGTTGTGATTTAATACAAAACAGGTTGAGAAATGGTTGGCTTTAAAATATGAACTATTAATTTGGATGGGTTTAAATAATTCAGGCCTGGTCTGCTGCAGGCAGCAATTCAGAGCTCTGTGGAAAGGAAGCTTTAGTAACATCAGTGCCAAAATCTTAAGCTATTAGAGAGTAGGCCAGTAATGTTTAAAGCTCAAAGATTTAATAACCTGAAGATTTTCCTTATCGTTGGTCCACCCTATAATGTGGGCCATTGCTTTAGATTTGAATGGTCTTAGCTTCCATGACTTCCTTGTAACTATTTCTAGTTCCTAAATAGGTATATTCACATGTATACTTCTAGTGTACCTGGGCTATGCCTTCTTTCTGATAAATAAAATATCTTATTACTTATAAAAAAAAAAAAGATTTTGCTTAGGATTGGTCCACCCTATAATGCTGAGCAAATTGCATGCCTAACAGACTAACAGTGCAGAACAGGCAGAAGAAACTAACAAATGGAGGTTACTAGTGAGCCATGGATCTCTTGAAGGCTCTGATACCCTTTTAAGAACTACCAGTTTCCAAAGCTTATTAGGGAGTAGGCCAACAATGTATATCAAGCTTGCAGATATATTACCACTAATAGAGGCAAGAGGATGGACAAAATTATCTGAGGTCATTACTCCTAGGAACTAAATCATGCCCTCAAAAGAAGCTTCAATAGCTGCTGCATCATTAATTCCTAAAAGGACATCATTCCTAAATAAGAAAGATTATGAAAATAGTAAACTAAGTTAGACGCATCTCAAACAAAGGAATGACACAGTGACAAAGAATAAGGGGATGCTTGGGGAATGAGATGAGATGAGAATTCTGTGAATAATAGTGAAATGGTTTGAGTTTTGATGTTTTATGCAATTTTGGGAAAGGAGAGAGAAAAAGTTGAATAAAAATATTATAAAGTTAAAATATTGTTAAAATATAATTCTTTAATATTGTTTTTTTTTGGGATTTGAAAAATTTAAATTTTTTTATGCTTTGTTTGGAAGTTTAAGAAAGTTGTAATGATTAGGTAATGATTAGATGAAAAAGTTGAAAATTTAAAATTGAAAAGTGTATGTTTGAGTGTTGTTTGGATGTGGAGATGGGATGGGATGGGATGGGATGGGATGGGATGAAATAAAACCATCTCAACATCCAAACAACCCCTAAGAATCATGTCCACTGCTACAGAGCATTCCAGCAACTATATAACCAGCAACTTATGACCCCAAAGGAAACATAAGATAAAAGATACAACTACAAGACTATAAAACCCTACAGAGGCGTTTTATCAATTGTTAGCCAACTTTCTAAATTTGTTTGGTCTTTGGACTTGCTTTCCCCGAGCTTTTGGCAGCTTGCATTGTGTATTCTCTCCATCTTTGATAAGACTTTAGTTTAAGAACTTTTGAGGTAGTTATTAACTTATTTATGCTCGAGTAAACATTTAGAGTTTTCTTTGGTAAGAAACTCAAACATCCCATTTACTTCATGATTGCTTATGTTTTGACTTGTGTTATTCATGTGACTAATATTCGAGCATTAAATGATGTGATATCGACATGTGAGATAAGCTCGTTAAGTTGGCAAAGATTAGATTTTCGAATACCATGTGCATTTTTTCCTTCAATGAAAAGGCATTGTAAAATTATATAATTCGGATATAAGCTTAAAATTTCCCTTGGAAAAATATTTGGAGATGCAAAGTACCTCTTAAGGTGGCTTTCTTCGGGCGGTTGGCTTCTCATGGGAAAATTCTTATCATTGATAAGTTGAGAAAGCGTGGTATCATTGCAATGGATTGGTGGTTTATGTGCAAAAGATGTGGTGAATCGGTGGATCATCTTCTTCTTCATTGTGGTGTGTCAAAGGCTTTGTGGGACGAGAGGTCTTTGCTAAGGTGGGGGAATTGCTTGGGTGATGCCCAAGAGGGTGGTGAACCTTTTGGAGTGTTGGAGAGGAATTCTAGGAAATCGTCAAATAGCAACCGTTTGGAAGATGGTACCTCTTTGTCTTCTGTGGTGTATTTGGAATGAGAGGAATGGGCACTGTTTTGAGAATAGAGAACGATTGGTAGAAGGGATTAGAGCTTTCTTTTTTCATACTTTGCTGCTTTGGGCTTTGGTTATTGTATTGGATGGGAATAGTCTTAATGAATTTTGTACTGTTTTTCAGGGTTAGCCTGTAATTAGGTTTCTTTCTCTTGTACACTTCCTATGTATTTGGGTTATGCCTAATTATGTTTTTTTAATAAATTTCTTCCTTATAAAAAAGAATTTTTTTTTTTTTTTTTGTATCTGAGATCATTGTTTAATTTGTTGTCTACTTTGTGCAGTATCCTTTTTATAGTTTTTTGGAATTTTAGGATTTTTATTTTAGGATTGTTATCTTCATAGGGGATATTTCATATGCTTGACTTGTACTTTA
Organism: Pterocarya stenoptera; assembly: GCA_003123785.1. Taxonomy (NCBI): domain Eukaryota; kingdom Viridiplantae; phylum Streptophyta; class Magnoliopsida; order Fagales; family Juglandaceae; genus Pterocarya; species Pterocarya stenoptera. The sequence goes on along the minus strand of QEOT01001605.1, from coordinate 330,217 downwards.
ATTTTTTTAATAACTTTTTTCCATTTGCCCCCGGTCCATTAAAGTTATCAGGCAGATATGGTTCTAAAGATGCTAGTAATGAATGCCATGGAAAAGTTACACCCTAGTGACATAACTCATTAAATATGGTCAGGAGTAGAATGAGGTATAAATGCCTAAGATGAGACAGGTCAGTAGGAGTGGTAGTTATCATGGTAACCTCAGGGTATGCAATTGTTATTCAGTTATTCATTAAGTATAGTTGTTCTTTTCTCACATTTCTGTAATTTCCTCAGGGATTTTCATTAGAACCATATCACATCTTTGTTGATGTTCTTCTTTTGGAGTCTTGAAATTTCTATTGTTGACATATTAACCAGGATCTAATATTTCAACAAATTTATATTTTCTTGTAAGGGACTCGCGTTGGTATTGTCTGTTTTTTGTTCTCTATGTGCTATTGGGGGTTTACTTCGTCACCAACTTGATTCTTGCTGTTGTATATGACAGCTTCAAAGGTCAGGTATGGTTTGATTCATCGTTTAAGCTGCTCTTATAAGCAGGAACTTTGAGATATAACTTTTGTGTTTGTTCATCTATTAATGTCAGCTGCTAGTATGTTGCTTTCTAAGGCCTCATTTGGTTAGATAGATGAGATGAGATAAGATGAAAGTTGAATAAAATGTTGTTAGAATATAATTTTTCAATATTATTTTTGTTTTGAAATTTGAAAAAGTTGAATTTTTTATTGTATTTTGTGTGGGAATTTGGGAAAGTTGTAATGATTAAATAGGATGAGATAAGATGAGATGGTTTGTGTAACCAAATGGGGCCTAAATGTTTCATATAAAACTAGGTTTAGTGCTACTTGTGTTCTCGATAACATAAATGGACATGTTTACATCTATTTTTTGTAGCTTGCGAAACAAGTTTCTGAGATGGATGGTAATAGGAGACGTATCTTGGAGAAAGCTTTTAATCTCATAGATAAAGATGTAAGTGCGGTGTTCACTGACCCCTAAATCTACTCTTGGCATGCATCTGTGACAAGTTTTTGCAGTTTTCTTGATCTACTTGTCATGGAGAATAAATGTTTCCATTGTAGCTGCATTTCATTTGCTAGTGGATAACATTATTATGAATGGTAGAAATGGCCCAAGTACATAGGTTGTATGCATTAAAAACACCTAGTTGGAATTAGAAACCAATACAAGGAATCATGGAGATTAATCCATAAATCTATAATCCAATACAAGGAAATTGTGGAGATTTAGTCCATTAAATCTATAGCTATCCCATGGATTTTTCTCTCTGTACACTAGTATTCTTCCCTTTGTACACTTTTATGATGCGAGAATTGTTCTAGTGATCTTTGTCAGAACCAGTTTTCTTTTAGCCATTTTCTGATATTCAGCCATTACTTGACAAGGATGGGTTTTCTAAAACACCTACTAATAGAAACAAAGGTGTTTGTTTTATCGTTGGAGGGGCGAAGCTACTTTCGTATCACTGAGAGGAGTAGGAAGCTCATCAAGGAGATGGTGCTCAGCCATGCTAGTGCTTGTTGGCTGGCGCATATAGTGGAAGAGTGCTCACTATTGGAGGGAAGGAAAGATTTTTACAAGACGTATCGCAATGGGACTACAACATTGTTCACTTCTAATGCTTTCGGGCATTACTTGGAAGTAACCGACTACGGTGGCAGTGGGTGTTGAGGACTTCTAGTGATCTTGGAAGGAACGAAAGGAAGGGGTTGGAAAGCCTTTCTATGGAGATGAAGCATGCTTTTTCCATGCATATTCTGGAAAACAGGGCTCTAGCATTGGCTCAATGTTTGGATAGAGCGATAGACCACAGGAAGGAGATGGGGAGGCTGGTCAAATTGTATGTAGAGGCAGCGATGAGTGGCACATGGAAAAGGGTGGCAGTGCTCGGTGGTATGGGCCACTCCTTGGCGTTACAGAATAGAGAAAAGGACAAAAAGGGAGGTGTAGCAGGGGAGTACATCGGGAGGGCCACTATACTGTGGGGTGACATAGACTAGTGCGCTGGTGTTCTCTGGGTTGCCTCCCGTCATCATTGCTGCGAGGTGATGTCCACGACGCCTGAACATTGAGACTATGCTTCACCGTGCTGTAGATGAGAGGGTGGCAGCGTCACCGGGAGGTCAGGAGCACTGGGGGGTGCCACAAAAATGTTTGCTGGAGACTTCTGTGGTGATGGTTGACCTTCATGCCTTGCAGTTGACTATTCTAGTGCCGGAAAATGATTTTGTAGCCGAGAAACATTGTTCAGAGAGTGCGACATCCGTGGGTGAAACCTTGCATGTGGTTGGGGGGGGGGGAGGTCGAAATGGAAGGAACATCGATTTTATGAGTTTAACAAGGAGAGGAGATATAATAGTTGCCAAAGATGGTGGTTGAAGGGAGGGAGGATGCAAGGAAGGGCCGATCATCTGTGGAGGTAGAAGAACCCATTTGAAACACCCCTATCCTGGAGGTCCAGGGAACTAGCTTCTGTCCTCTAAAATCATGTCTCCCAATACAAATATAATTTCCAAAGTCTCCAAAACAAAACATAAATTCATCTATTTCAACCAACTGCATAAATTCCTCTACAAGGTCATCAATGAAATAATCCAATAAAATAAATCAACGATTCCACAATCTCCCAATAACCTCGACATAATGAACTAGCAATTACACAAGTCTCAACAAACCAAATAAACATAAGGAAATCCAGTCTACCAAATCAGAATCCTCTAATAGCAATAGTACTCTTAGGTACTCAACTCCCTATCCTCAGCTATTCTTGCCCACGCTTCCTATTCCTGACCCCCAGCTGAACCATCAAAATCTTCTGAAAATATTGTGAAGATAAGGAGTAAGTTATCAACAACTCAGTAAGCTGAGGACGTATACTACTATGTAAATATAAGCCATTTACAGAGTTCAAAATGCAGAACAAAATATTTAGTTTCAGAATGTTGGAACAAAACATAAAATCAAAATATCATAGCGATGTTCATAAAATAGTCATATTCAAAAGTTCTTTGGCATAGTATAACTGAACATCATCATCATATAATCTCATATCATATCGTATCAGAGTATCATATCAGAATAGAGACCATGTTTAACCCCCGTGGTAGAGTTGTGCTATCTCCATGGCCTATTCCGAGTGTGCACAAAGGAAAGATCACACAGAAAACCACTTTATTTCCAAATTGGGTGTACTCAGATTCAGAGAAGTTGGTACTAACTCAAACAGAGGTTACAGTTTTACACCTGTGGTAAGGTCAAAGCAGAGCAGAAACAAAGCCAGATATAGAATCAGAATGTTATGCCAAAGGTTCTCAGATGCCACATCATATCAAAACAGAGTATGGAACAAAATTATATCATTTTCACAAAATCAAAACAGATTCAGAGTATCTTCACATAATCATGCACAAATTTTCAGATTTCATATTTGTCTTTTTGCATAGTTCAGAAATAGAATGTCAAAAATATTGCTCATGTCTACATTAATCGTGACAAAAATACTTTTCTCTTTCATACAGATTTCATAAGTAATGCAAAACAAATAATTGAGGTTGTTTCAAATTTCTTTTGATAGCAAAACATGCTTATTTTTCCAAAATCAACCTCAATTCATTTCTTTTATACAAAATCTAGTATAGAAACCCGGCTTACCTAACTTTGGTAGTGTATTCTCTATGTTTTGGGACTGTAATTTAGTCATGTCACGATAACCTAAATCAGAAAATATTGGTACACGTGTTAATAACCCATACTAGCACATAAACTTAGCTAACAAAATTCCACCATCCTAAGAATGGAATAGAACAAGCCTATAAGCAATTAAATTTCTAAACAGCCCAACACCCATCATATCTAACAATCAACTTATTAAGAGCACTTTAGTCATTACTTATAAAAAAAAAAAAA
>QEOT01001605.1:315465-326004 GCA_003123785.1 Pterocarya stenoptera | reverse complement strand
GGGGTAATTTATATGACAAAGGGCACACCAGAAATCAGTTCATGCGGAAAAGGAATTACATTGGAGAGGTTTTCTTTGCTAGCTTCAATTGGTCACTGCCTAACTCCTAGAGAAAAAGAATGCAATTGTGGAAGGCAAGACCCAAAGGGGTTAGAGAGAGTAGTGAGTGACAGAGGCAATTAACCAAGAAAATAAAATCTAGGTAGGAAAAATCGATACCACCAATAGAGACTCACCAGCGTTGGCAGGCATAATAGTGATAGAGGCATCGGCGACATGATCCCACGAACGTGTTGACACTTTGTGTCCAACAACAAAGAGTATTTATATATCGGCAGGGAGTGAGAGAGAGAGAGAGAGCGATCTGATAAATTCATGAAACATAAACTGAGGTGCTTCCTGTTGTGGAGGTGTGTGGTAGTGTACGACAACTGGGTCCTCTATGGCGACAATTAAGGGCTACCGAACAATACCCACTGAAATAGAGGGTTCCAAGAGAGGGAGAGTGAGTGAAAATCGTGATGGGTGGGGAGCATTGTGTACAATAGAAAGTTGAAGGGCATTCAGTGTTATCTGTGTGAATGGGAGATCGGCAACGGCGTCCGTAGCAATGGTGCTGCAAGGCGGGGAGGTAGTGGAGATGCTTTGTGAGAGATAAAATCTGTGAGGTGAAAGGTGAGGGATGGACAAAGGACGGGGCGAGTGAAAGGAGTGGGGAAACACTTACCAGTGATTGATAACGTCTCCGGTGATGGGGCTTGAAGACAACATTGTTCCACGGGCTCAAGAAAACACAGTACCCAAAAATCCCAAAAATTTCATAGGAGAGGGAGAGGGAATGTAAGGGGTCTGTTGAGAAAAAGAAATCTAGAGGGGTGAGGAAACTAAAGATGCGTGGGGGAAAAAGTGGGATTCATGGAAGAGAAAATGGGGGAGAGAACCAACGGGGACGAGGGAGATTCCCCCGGGGGGGGGGGGGAACTGTNTGGGCCTGGGCCTGGGTCTGGGCTTGGGTATTATAGCATTCCTCTAAATTCCTTTCATCCTCGTGTCTCAGATTGGGTAATTCAAAAAGCTATGGAGATTAAGCATTGTGTAGGGATTACTTGTGAGGGTTTTGAAGATGAATTCATGGCATTACTCACAGCTATAGAGGTCGGATATGCACAATCCAAATCTAATCTATCCCTTAATTCGGCTAAAAAAAAGAGAGAGAATTCAAGAGTCTTACTTGGGTAATGAATGATGATGGTGGGGAGAAGAGCTCTAACCGGAGGCATCCAAAGGGGAGGGCAAAGATGGTTGCTATATGAAACCAAAAATAATATCATGGAATGGGAGGGGGATGAATCTGTTAGGGACCTCGATCAAGTCCCTAAACACTATGTTCTCCAGGCCTAGGATCTCTTTGAGATGACCGAATGCCCATTCCTCTTTTGCTTGATTCTCGAACAATGGTAGCAAAGGTGACAACTTTGGTAAAGTGAAGTTATGTGTTTAGGCTAATATTGGTGTATGGAATGATGGAAAGGATGATGAAGTGTATGGGCTCAAATGAATGAAGGTTGGAGGAATGTGTCGGCAATTTCACTGTGGGTTGCTCTTTTACGAATTTAGAAGACGGTTTCCAATGGGCATTCGTTGGAGTTTATGACCCTAATATTGATTTGGAGAGAAGGCCATTGTGGGAAGAATTGGCGGGACTTCTTAGTTGGTGGGAGTTACCAAGATGCATAGGGGGGTGATTTCAATGTAACTCGCTTCCCGAGTGAAAAGTCGGGTATGTCCCACATCACTCCCGCCATGAGGGAGTTTTTTGACTTCATTTCAGAATAGGAGCTTATGAATATTCCTTTAATTGGAGGTACGTTTACTTGGTCTAACAACTGTGAACTCCCCCATCTTGGTTGATAATTGATAGGTTCTTGATAACTCCAGATTGGGAGTTACATTTTCTAGATGTAACCCAAAGAAGATTACCCAGGTTATGCTCTGATCATTTCCCCATCATCTTAGATTGTGGAGGCATCCAAGGGGGTAGAAGGTACTTTAAATTTGAGAATGTGGCTTAAATCTAACGGCTTTGTAGACAGGGTTAGACAATGGTGGTCTTCTTACTGTTTCCAAGGTTCTCCAAGCTTCATAATGACAAGAAAATTAAGAGTGTTGAAACATGATCTAAAGAATGGAATGAACAAGCTTTTGGCAAAGTGATTCAACAAAGGCGCTCTTCTTAGAAGAGCTTGAAGGTTTGGAGGACAATGAGGAGGTGAGGAGGCAAGAACTCTCTTTGAATCCGAGAGAAATCGTAAGAATTAGGTAATCACAAAACTTGAAAGAGTAACATTGATGGAGGAGATCTCTTGGAGACAAAACTCAAGGGCGCTATGTCTCAAGTGGCTAATTCACATAGGAGGAACAATGCTATTGACATGTTGATGGTAGATGGAGCAGTTTCCTCGGATCAGCTTGTCATCAAGAATCACATGGCATGGCTAGTGACAAGGCTATAGGCCTAAATGGTTTTACTATGGGCTTTTTCCAAGCTTGTTGGGACGTGATCAATGGTGACCTTATGCGGTTTTTTTTAAGATTTTCATACTAATGCCAAATTTGAGAAAAGTCTTAATGCTACTTTTTTAACACTCATTCCTAAAAAGTTGGGGTTTATGGAGAGAGACTACCACCACATTAGCCTCGTGAATGGGGTTTACAAGATTCTTTCTAGAGTGCTAGCGAATAAAAAATTTAATTTTGAACCCGCAAAATGCATGCCAAAGGTGGACAAATCCTAGATTTGGTCTTACTTGCAAATGAAGTTTTGGATGGACGACTCAAATCTAGAGAATCTGGGTTACTTTGCAAATTAGACATGGAGAAAGCCTATGATCACGTCAATTGGAAGTTCTTACTTTGTTTACTTGCAAGATTTGGCTTTGGGGAGAAATGGCAGAATTGGGTAGAGTTTTGCATCTCTATAGTTCACCGATGGGTTTCTTCGGTGCATATAGTTCCCCAAGCCTATGCATATAGATTCACAGCTTGGGGAGGATGGTGCTCGAATGAGGGACGCAGCCCATATACAGTGGGTTTGTGGAAAAACATTAGGAGACATTGGAAGATCTTCCGAAGACATGAACATATTGTGGTGGGCAGCGACTCTCGTGTTAGAATTTGGTATGACAAATGGTGCGGTCAATGAAGCCTCCAAGACACCTTCCCTGCCATTTTTGAGCTTGCATGAGCAAAAGGATGCAATGGTAGCTATTCTCTTGGTCCTTTCTAGTGGCTCCCCTCAATGGAATGTAGATTTCGTTAGGGTAGCCCAAGATTGGGAGTTGTAGACTATCTTAGAGTTCTATGTGGCACTATTCCGTAAGCATGACCGAGGGTACCATAGATAAGATGAACTAGAGCCCCTCCAAGAAAGGTAGATTCATTGTCAAATCATTTTATCAAATTCTAACGAGCCCCGAAAAGACCATGTTCCCATGGAAGAGTATATGGCATACGAAAGCTCCTTCAAAAGCAGCCTTTTTCTCTTTGGATAGCATAATTGGACAAGATCCTCACCACAGATAATTTAAGAAAACGTCAGGTAATGTTGTTGGACTGGTGTTGCATATAGAAGAATGGGGAATCAATAGATCTTCTGCTTTTCTTTGTGGGAATTGGATTATCATGGGTCATGCCTCTTTGCCTTGTGGTAATTCACAAGAGGTAGCAATTTGGAGAATGGTTCCTATATGTAAATGTTGGCGTATTTGGCGAGAGAGAAATGATAGAAGGTTCGAAGATCATGAGAGAACAATGGAGGAGTTTAAAGTTTTCTTTTTAAATCATTGTTCTTATGGGCAGGGGCCGTTCTTTGTAATGGGCTAAATGTCCATGAGTTTCTACTTTCAGTTGTAAACTCTAGTTAGGTACTTCTAATGTATACTTCTTGTGTTTGTGTACTTGGGTTTTGCCCACTTTTAATGAATAAAACTTCTTGATTACCTATAAAAAAATCTATAGCTATCACACCCAAAGGACCAAAGTTTTGTAGAAGAAATTTTTAAGTTCATCCAGTGACTGTTCGCAATCTTCGAAGTTTTAAGTGTTCCTTTCCCTCGAGATGCACCATAGTAAACAAATGGTGACCATCTTCCACTCTACTGCAATTTTACTGTTTCCACTTAATCCTCTCCAGGTAGCAAGGAGATCTACTACCTTTTTTCTAGGCATAACCCATGCTAAACCGAATTTGCCAGAAAAATCATAACACAGGATGCTGGCAAACTGACAATGAAGTAGTACATGGTCTACAATTTCTCCACCTGTTCTGGACATACAGAGCTAACCCACAACAATAATATGGCATTTCCTTAGGTTATCTGTGGTGAGAATCATTTCTAAAGAAGTTGTCTAAACAAAGAAAGCTGCTTTTAGAGGTGCCTTAGTCTTTGATATATTCTTCCATGGGAAGGAGTTCATATCCTGGGTAGTTAAAGGCTTGATAGAATGAGGGAACGGTGTACTTTTCTTTCTTAGAAGGACTCCATAGAGGTTTATCTACCCCACCGACCGTTATTCTCATAAGAGTACAATAGATTGAAAAAGTCTGTCAAAGTGTCGACTTTCCAGTCTTGCTCCTCTTTAAGGATACTGACTTTCCACTAAGGGGACCGTTGGGAAGTGCCAATAAGTCAGCAACTGAAGCCTCCCACATTCTTGTGGTCTTAAATATTTTAGGAAAATTTCCATGAGGGTTCCCTCACCACACAAGTGTCATGCCAAAATCTAACCCTAGAGCTGTCGCCCTTCTCAAATATGGTATATCTAGTGAAGACTACCCTCCTCTTCTGACGTTTTTCCATAGCTTTATGCCCAAGCACCACCGTAATTGGAGTCCACTGTAGCCTATCATAAAACTTCCCTCCCAAGTTGATATTGTCACAACTATTTCCCCCTTAAAGCCTAACTAAATACAAGAAGATTTTGGATAACCAATCCTTCCCCTGAAATCATTGAGAATACCTTTGTCCAATTTACGAGATGAAATTTAAATTCTTCACCGATTGCACTCCATAGAAAGTCCTATTATAGCTTGTCCATGTGTTTTGCCATTCTAGTAGGAAGGGAAAAAAGGGACAAGTGGCAAGTTGGATAATGTACTCTAATTAAATTGATCTCACTACCTTTAGACATAACATCCTCTTCCAACTAGCCAATCTGCATTCGATCTTCTTAGTCATGCCATCCTATATGGACTTTGCCTTGAATGAGGCTCCCAGAGGTATACCAAGATACTTCATAGGCAGATGTGATACGTTGCAACCCAACAGATTAGCCAGGCTCTCCACATTGGGCACATGTTTCACGGGAACCAACCATGTGTCAAAATAAGTCAGAATATTTTTGAATAGCCGAATCAATTGGCCTTTGAGTGATCTGTATATTATATATGACCTTTACAAGAGAGCTATACATGGAAAGGAAATAACTGTCGAGTGATTCTAGCAGTCTAGCTTTATATGGAAACTATATATTCTGTCAATATGCTAACTATACAAGCCTACGTAAATTAAGTAAAGGTGAAATAAGGAAAGAAGAATAGAAGGAAAGAAGATTGATTATGGACAGCAAAGCTGTCCATTGACAGCCCCCCTCAAATTGATGCAAGTTGATCAACAAGCATCAATTTGCTACTTAAGAAACAATGTCGATGGTGAGTGAGAGCTTTGGTGAAGATATCAGCAATTTGTAGTTCAGTGGACACATGTGGAAGAGTGATAACATGAGCTTCAAATGCTTCACAAATAGAGTGACAGTCGACTTCAATATGCTTTGTGCGCTCATGATAGACAGGATTAGCCGTGATCTGAATAGCACTCGTATTATCAGTGTGTAGAGGTGTAGGATCAGTCTCAGAAAAATCTAACTCAGCAAGCAAACCTCGAAGCCAAATAATTTCAGAACAAGCAAGAGACATCGCCTGGTACTCCGATTCTGTAGATGACTTAGAGACTCTGTCTTGCTTCTTACTCTTCTAGGAGATCAATGCATCACCTAAGAACATACACCAACCAGTGATGGAGCGACGTGTATCAGCACAACCGGCCCAATCAACATCGCTATAAGCAGTAAGTCGAGAAGAATTGCCTGCAGGAAAGAATAAGCCATGAGCAGAAGTGCCCTGAACATAGCGTATGATCCTACGGACAGCAGCCAAATGAAGATAACAAGGGGTCTGAAGAAACTGGCTGACTTGCTGAATTGCAAAGGAAATGTCCGGTCTAGTAATGGTGAGATAGACAAGACTACCCACCAACTTCCGATATAAACTGGGATCAACAAGTAAATCACCCTCCTCTTTGCGAAGCTTAACATTCAATTCCATGGGAGTATCAACAGATGTAGCCTCCTGTAGGCTAGCTGTAGCCACCAGGTCACTAGCATACTTATGTTGATTGAGGGAAATACCCGATGGACTACAATGCACCTCAAGACCGAGAAAATATGTGAGATATCCAAGATCTTTCATGTGAAAGGACTCAGATAGATGAGTCTTGAGCTGACCAAGTAAAGCAGAATCGGAACCAGTAATCACAATATCATCAACATAAACCAAAAGAACAACAATACCCATGTCTGATTTTCAAAGAAACAAGGAAGTGTCATACTTGCTCTGCTTGAAAGAGAAGTGTAATAAAGTACTTCGAAATTTATCAAACCATGCCCTCGAAGCTTGTTTGAGACCATAAAGAGAGCGACGAAGCTTACATACTTGTGAGGTCTGAGAGGGAAACAATTCCGGGGGTGGCTTCATATAAATACACTCTTTAATATCCTTGTGAAGAAAAAACATTCTTGACATCCATCTGATGTAGTGGCCAATCATTGGAAGCAGCAAGAGCTAGAATTGTACGAACAGTGGTCATTTTAGCCACAGGAGCAAAGGTCTCTTCATAATTGACACCATATTTCTGATTATTTCCAAGTGCAACAAGCCGAGCTTTATAACGATCCAAACTTCCATCAGATCGAACCTTAACTGAGTAAACCCATTTGCAACCCAGGGGAACTATGGTGGAAGGACAAGGTGCAATGTCCCAGGTGTGATTGGCCTCTAGAGCAGCAATTTCTTCCTGCATGGCTTGTCGCCAACAATCATGCTTGACAGCATGTGAGTAGCATGTGGGAATAGCAAAATTGGACAATGTAACAGTAAGAGCTGAAATAGAGTGGCCAGAAGAAAAACCATACCGATCTGGAGGTACAGACACTCGAGGAGAGCGACGTACCAAGGATTCTGGAGGTGCTGTAACTGACTGGTTCTGGAGCATGGTAGGATCAGATATCGATGGAGCCACCTGAAGAGACTGTGGGCGGGAGCGTCTCGTATACACAATACCTGGTTTAAAGCGAGAGCTGACTGGATGAAGATCTAAGAACTGCTGCTCAAAGGAGGGGAGGACCACAGTAGAAGAAGAGGGCACAGAGGACACAGGAAAGAAATGTTATTTTCAAAGAAAATAACATTCCTAGAAATGCGTGTACGATGTAAAGTAGGATCATAGCAAACAAATCCCTTTTGACACATTATATCTCAAGAATGCACATTTAACAGATTGAGCAGATAATTTATGTCGCTCATGAAGAGGCAAATGGACAAAACATACACAACCAAAGATACGGAGATTATCATAACTAGGTTGTTTATCAAACAATCGGAAATAAGGAGACTCCATGTGTAAGACTTGTGAAGGTAAACGATTAATCAAGTGAGTAGCAGTTTTTAAAGTCTCGACCCAAAACATGGATGGAACAAAGGATTCTAACAAAAGAGTACGTACCACATCAAGAAGATGACGATTTTTGCGTTCGGCTACTCCATTTTATTGGGGAGTAGCAGGACATGAACGTTGATGAATAATACCTTTAGAAGCCAAGAATGCCTGAAACTCAGTAGACAAATATTCACCACCAGAATCTGTGCGTAATGTCTTAATAGTCGCAGAAAATTGATTGTCAACATACGCTAAAAACTCAGTGAAAGTACGAAAAACCTCAGATTTAGAACGAAGAAAATAAACCCAAGTAAATTTGCTATGATCATCAATGAAAGTCACATAGTATTTAAAATTTTCATGTGAACTAACCGGGGAAGGTCCCCAAACATCACTATGGATAAGATCAAAACAGTGAGAAGCTCTACTAGCATGCAAAGGAATGGAAGAATTTTGCTTTTACCAAGTTTACAAGAATCACACTCAAGAGATAAAGAAGAACGTTCTTTATTACCAAGAAAACCAGAGTGCAATACATAGATAAGATCTGAGTATTGGGATGGCCCAAATGACGATGCCACACCATACTCAGATCAGGAACATTATTACAAGTAAAAGACTGAATAGAAGAAACTGGAGAAAATTTTGGAACAGGTAAAAATAGTGGAAACAAGCGCCCCACTTTAGGTCCCTTCGCGATCGGCTCCCCCGTTACCTGGTCCTGCACAACACAACCATCACCAGAAAAATTAACAGTACAATTGTTATCAACTAATTGACCAACAGAGATAAGACTCGTGGAAAGCTGAGGAGCAAGAAACACATCAGTAAATTTAGAAGAAGCATCTTCTACAGCAGCTATGGGCAAAGAACTGCCATTAGCAGTCTGAATGGCAGATTGACCAGCATAGGGTCGGACATGACACAGAGCAGTGGGCGTATTCGTCATATGATTAGAAGCTCCCGAGTCTACATACCAGAGTTTAGTATAATTTTTACCTTGAAACCCCATTACAGATAATGCCGAAATTAGCATCTGTTGCACCATTTCTGGTTTGCAGTAATTTGTTGCAGGAGGAGCAAAATCAGAGGAGGCACCTGAGGAAGAGCCATGTGCTACAGAAGTCGCTGCAGGAGGAACAATAATAGAAGTCTGAAATGCTTGGGCCTGACGATTCTGGGGACGGATACGACATTTTTTGATAATATGACCTTTCTTCTTGCAATAAGAACAATATTTCTTAGGATAGTTAGCAGCAATATGCCCATATGCCTTGCAGCAGAAACACTGCAAATTTTTAGAAGTCATAGGTGATCCTCGTCCTTGGGCAACATAAGCAACAAGTGTTGTGCCTGAACTGCCATGAGATTGCTCCAGAATAGCTTGAGTACTAAGACGTTGTTCTTCACGAAGTAACTCACCAAAACAAATATCAAGAGAAGGAACTGGAGATCGGTTCAGCAGAGAGGAGCGAACAGATTCATATTCCGGACATAATTTCATAAGAAATTGATCACGTTGACTAGTCTCGTGAAGAGTCTGGATAGTCGAAAGAGCACCAGCATGAACATTTGCTGTAACCAAATCAGTATATTCGTACCAAAGAGTCAGAAAGGCCGAGTAATAGTCTTGGATGGAAAGACTACCATGTTGAAACATAGCAATTGCATGTTCCAACTGAAAGCGATGAACATCATTAGCTTGACGATAAACCTTCTTCAAGTAATTCCACATGGATTGAGCGGAGTGATGAGGCCGCAAGTTGGTAACAATATGTGGCCCCACTGAACCAAGAAGCCAAGACATAATTCGAGCATCAAGTATAGCCCATGAGGGAGAAGCTCCGAGATCTTTGGATTTGTCAGTAGAGGATGATGGAGCGACATCCGTGCCATCAATATGACCTCAAAGATCTTTTCCTTTGAGGAAAAGTTCAAACTGAAAAGTCCAAGTAGAGTAGTTTGTGCCCGTAAACTTAACACACACAGGTGCAGAGTCCATCACAAAATAAGAAATTCGGACACAAGGCAAATCAAAGAGATACTAATAGATACCTACTGAGAAGTGCTGAAAGTACCACAAATAAAATGGCTTAGAAATTACCACAGACAAGTGCCGAAACTGCCGAGAGAGGAAAAAAAAAAAAAAACACGTCGGGCTCGATAGAAAACGAAGGCACAGAGTGCCGATATGCCCACCAGAAGGATGGGACTGTCGAGAAACTTTGTAGACCAGAGACAGATGCGTCGAGAGGCTCACCAGAAGGGAACTCCTGCCGAGACCTGAACAAAAGGTGCCGAAAAACTCCAACCTGGAACAGACGGCGCCGATAACTCCAACCCAGAAAAATTATGCCGAAAAACAAGAGAACTTTCACACGAAATAGCAAGGAGATCACGTTGGGTCACCGAGAATAATCCAGAAGACGCCGACACACGAAACCGAGAGGAGAAAAAAATAATGCACGCGGGCGACAACCAAACCGAGAGAAAAAAACATCAACCGGCTCTTGATACCATGTCAAAATAAGTCAGAATATGTTTGAATAGCCGAATCAATTGGCCTTTGAGTGATCTGTATATTATATATGACCTTTACAAGAGAGCTATACATGGAAAGGAAATAACTGTCGAGTGATTCTAGCAGTCTAGCTTTATATGGAAACTATATATTCTGTCAATATGCTAACTATACAAGCCTACGTAAATTAAGTAAAGGTGAAATAAGGAAAGAAGAATAGAAGGAAAGAAGATTGATTATGGACAG
>QEOT01001605.1:236540-315453 GCA_003123785.1 Pterocarya stenoptera | reverse complement strand
TAAAACCTGATTGATACTACTATTTGAGTCTATTGGCTCATCAATTTAAATCAACATAAAGGTGCTTTGAATTTATGGTATGTATGGGCATGGTTTTTATGTGCATATATGGAATGAGTTATGCAGCATGCTTTTGTCAGAATATTGCCCTTGTGTTATCATTCATGTTCTCAGCATTTTTTCTCTGCTAACATTTCTTGTTATTGGTAAGAGAGTAGTTATTCTCTTCCTGGCATCGTGATTAATCTTTTATATGTTGATATAGGTTAGATACTTTTGTGTTTATATATAGTCACGCTTATTATTTTCTAAAGTAAATTTTATTTGTTTTTGAGCCCCTTGTTTTGTACTTTTAACAGAATTATGGATTTATTGACAAAGAACAATGCATTCAACTGTTTGAGGAACTGAACAAATACAGGTATTAAATGAGCACAATCTTTAACTTGCTTAACATAATTTTAATAAGTATAACCCAAGAGGATACAATAGTCAATTGTATGCTGTAGTATGTCTAGTGGAACAGTTAAAAATGGACACAAGTTTGAACAAATCAATTTCCCTCTTCTTTGTGTTCTCTCAAAATCTAACCTTTGCAAAGTGGTATTAGAGAGTTTACTAGATTGTTAATACCTGATTTTACTGTGATTTTTTGCTTCTGTTTGTGTGTATATATTAACAAAAAAATAGAAAAAGAGTAGCCTTCCAGATAGTGATGGTTGTTTGACTGCACTAATGCCATTGGTTGTTAGTTGGTAGGGGTTGGTTGTCGTTGTCGGCACTTTCTGCAGTGGTAAGTGGTGCGGTGGTGCCAACCATGGGTGAGGCCGGAACTGATTTTTCCCGCATTACATTGGGTTTAATGTCGTTTCCTGTTTTTTCCGGCATTGTGTCTGGTACCAGCTGCTGAAGTTGAGCTCATCATTGTCTTTTGTGCCATCTGGTGACTTTCCCGTTGTGGAAGGCTGCCAGTCAGGCCATTTGTCGCTGGCAATGCTTAAGCTAAGGGAGCAAGCGTTGTTTGGCAATGAGAATAAGGTAACCCAC
Organism: Pterocarya stenoptera; assembly: GCA_003123785.1. Lineage (NCBI taxonomy): Eukaryota > Viridiplantae > Streptophyta > Magnoliopsida > Fagales > Juglandaceae > Pterocarya > Pterocarya stenoptera. Next base: position 314,406 of record QEOT01001605.1, on the reverse strand, counting down.
TTATTCTTGTTTAAGACCTATCAAATCCGGTTTGCAAGCCGGATCCGGTACAAGGCTGATTTGTACTAGTACTCGACATGTACCGGTTTAGATCTTATACTAGCTGGTTCATACTGGTTTGGAGCTGATAACTACCGATATTCAGCTATTTTCGTCGATATTTACCAATAATCAACCGGTACAGGCTGAAACCTGGTTATTTAGGCCTGTTTCATGTGTTTTTCACATAACTTCAACTCGGATTTATACTTTTCAGATCGGGCTCAAGTTGGTTTCTTCGATTTTCATCCATATTGCATATTGTGTAATGGTTTGCTACCTTTGGGTTAGATTGTGTGGTATTTTCAGCTCTCATGTCTATTAAATTTGCGTCGTTGTCTTTTACATCAAGCTTTAATGTGCCGATGATCTCTTTAAAGTTAAATGGAAAGAACTATGTGCTTTGGGCGAAATCTATTGAAGTGTTTTTGCAGGGCAAAGGGTTCGTTGATACAAAACTTGATTCAAGTAGTCCTACATATGCTCAATGGTAACTATCTTGACGAGTTGTTAGACTTTTACTTGTATTTTGTTTTCAAAATTTTTTTCAATGGAAGGACCTACCTTGAACCCAGTTACTTTCATTGTGACCTCCCCATTTCTGTTGCGAATCAATTTCTTTCTTAGTCACTTGGCGGAGCATACCTTTGGTGCCTAAATGTGACTTCATTCATTGGGTTAGTTTTCTCTCACTGATAGGAAGTATACGAGTAAATTTCAGTGCTTGACTCTTTGATTTGGTTTAAACCTACTCCTTTATATATGCTCAACTTATCCACAGATTCCACCTCATGGGCTTGACTTAGTGTATGGATTTCTGGGTTCTTGAATCATTCCAAACATAAGCGATGGGTCAACCGTGGATAGCGCAATTAAAAATGTGAAGGTATTAATAATTAGGATCTGGGTATTGTAGGATATGTCTTTGTGGAATTGGAGATATTGGGCTGCACGGGCACCTTAGGACTTTAGATGTGATGTGCTATTTATGGAACTAGTTATGGTCATAAAGGAAGAACCTATGGAAGTAGAGGTAGAGATTATTGATTCCACAAGTCCTTGGAGATTACCGATAGTCATGTTGAGCAAATTTTAAGGATGAATTTTTATAAAGGTGGAGGAATGTAATAACCCGGCCCACTAGAAGCTTGGACCCAAGATCCTAAGCCAGCCAGCTCGACTTCAAAAATAATAAAGGAAACCCAAAACAGTGTGTTCGATGGCCTAAGCCCTTAACCCCTTGTTTTTCTTCTTCCCCCCCAAACCCTGACACTCCCTCTTTGCCCATAGTCTGGTAAGTCTCCATCCACGTCTCCGTTCGTTTACTTTGTCTTTGTGCCTCTATCTCTCTCTCTCTAACCCCCTCTGTTTTGTTCTCTCTGCCACACTAATGTTGCTCTGTCGCTTGCTGCCATCTTGTTAGGGACCCCGGTCTTGTCTCTAAACACTAAGTCTGCAAGCTTGCCTTGGTGAAGGTGGTGACCGAGTAGCACTTTGCCAACTTGCTTGGCCTTGCATGTATGGTGGTAATGGTGAGTTCCTAGATTGATGAATGTATGATGTTTAGTGATGGATGTGATTATGATGAGTTTGGGTGATCTAAGTGATGGTTTTGGTGTGTTTGGTGCAATGTGGAATGGCTTGAAGGTTGCCCTTGATGTTGGGATAACTTGGATGATGATTAGGGTTGGTATGGTGAAGATATGCTAAGGTTTGGATTGTGGCTAAGGGGAATTTCGAGATTGGAAGAGTTGGATTAGGGTTGGAGTGTAGGATGTGTTGCTAGGGTTTGGAAGAGATGTGGATGAGTGGGATTAGGGTTTGGTGGCTAGGGTTGGATGATGGAAGAAAGGTTAGGGTTTGGAAGATGGTGATGGGCGGCTAGGGTTGGCCGAACTTGGGAGGTTGAGAGATTTTAGGAAAGTTTTCTAAAATCTTGGGATTTGATTTTGGATAGTGTGGTGGCCGGCTATGTGGTGTGATTTGGTCAACTAGAGCTTCCAAGTTATGGAAACACTAGTATGGAAAGATTGGTGGGCGGCTAGGTCAAATTCAAATAAGGCAAGAGTGGCCAAATTTGAATTTGAATGAAAAATAGATATGGGGTGATTAGGGTTCCTAAAGTTTAGGAATTGGTTAAGGTAAGATGAGATAGTCTTTGATTGACTTGAGTAATTCTAGGGAATGAGAGATTTGTGGGATTGGATATGTAAGATAGGTTTTGGATATGGCAAGAGGTTGAAAGTCTTTGGATGACTTAAGTGATGGAGTGATTCTAGGAAAGTTCCTAGAATTAAGGGATTGGTTAAGGTAAGATATGGAAGGTCTTTGGTGGTTTGAGTGATTCTAGGGATGTTCCTAGAATTAAGGGATTGGAAAGTGAAGATAGGATAAGGAAGATATGATTTGGAGATGGGTAGGTGGCTAGGGTTTGATCCTAAATGGTAAGATGCATGGGAGTTGTTGGGAATTGGATGTTTGACTAGGACAATGGGTGTATTTTGAATTTTGGAGGGATTTAAAGATAAGATAAGAATTCCCAAGTGGTAGGAATCACCTTGTGGGAGTCTAGGGTTTAGTTGGATGAAGGGTGGCTAGGGTAAGGATTCATAAAGTTTAGGAGATCCTTATGAAGGTTAGGCTAGGGTTTCTAAATGAGGCAAGATTTGTATATGGCAAGATGGAGGCTTAGTTGATTCAGTTAGGGTTAATGGATATGATGGAGGCTAGGTCAAGTGATTTCTAAGGCAAGATATGTGTATGGAATGTATATGGCAATAAGTGAAATGATGGAATGTATACGGCAATGGTGAATTTCGGCCAAGGGCTAATGTGGCCGAGGGAAGGCTAATTTTAGTAAGTGGAGCTTATGGGAAATATGGCCTTGGAAAGATGGAGGTTTAGGATGTGTGTGGTATGTGAGAAAACGCAAGGAAAATATATGAATGATGGATGAATAGACTCAGCAAAAAAATATGAAGACTCTCTTTATGGTTTATATGGATATTTCAAGAAATCAAATAATACTAAGACTAAGGCTTAGGATGTCTTTGATATGCAAGAAATAATATATAAACAAGATGGAAAATATAAGAACAATATATTTTTAGATTTTGAATATAGAATGGAAAACATAAACAAGAGATTGACAAATTGAATGGAACAAAAGCAATACTCAAAAGATTGATAGATAATTCACCATTGATGCACGAATTGCATGATGATGAATAAGATAGATTGAATCACACTTATTCACGAATTTCAACGTGATGATCCTCTAATAGGGATTCATGAATTTCACCCAAGTAGCCCAAGTGCTAAGCACCGAAAAGTGATCTCAAGAACAATAATCCACCCACTTAGGGATTTACCAAATTGTCAAAGGATGTAAAATGAAATGTCTAAGGATCTTATTTGTAGAGATTACAAAGTGGAAACCCCTAATAGGTCTCTTGAAATATAATTAATTAAAATAAATAAAGATAAATAAATTATATGGTCTTGTATGGCCAATGTGGCCCGTGATATGTCTTGGCCCTTAGTTGGCCTTGGCTAGCCTTGATCCTGAAAGTGGCCCGATCTTTGTTGTCCATGCATGCTCAGGACCTTGTTTTAGGGCGGTTTTTTATGGAGTCCCAATACATCTGCTGGGCCAACCGTTGAGTTTAGTGGAAGCACCACACCACGTCCAACCGCTCCACCATGGTAAGCGTTTTTCTAATATCTCTTGCTATCGGGTATATGACAGTCCATCTATGCTAACTTGGGTTGTTAAATTCTCCAGATAGTTTTAGAAATTTTGTGGATTAAGATTGTGTTTGTGAAATTTGGTTTAATCGGGTTGGTTGAGTGGAGGTTGGTTTGAGATATCATGGACATAGGAGGAAGTGATTTGTGACCTTGAATTGGTAGTCAAATATGTTTGGGTGTGAATGTGAATTGTGATGGTGGGTTTGTATGGAGTTTAGACGAAATTCAAGGAGGTTTGGTTGACTATTTGGTGGAGTTGTATTCTTGGGACACATTGTACTTAGGCAACTATAAACCTAAGGCACTGAGTGGACTAGATGTTGAATGGGTCGTCTATGGGCTTAAGAGTTGGTTCTCGTTGAGCAGTAGTCCGAACTATAGAATTATGCTATTTATGTTGGTTTAATGATGTTATGAGTTATCAATATACTAGTGATGATTTTTGGTCTTGGTTGTGACATTGCTACTGTTCGGTTTTGAAGCCTTAGATAGTACACAATAAAAGTTAGGTAAACGGTGCTCCTATACTTGACTTTGCAAAAAACTGATTGAGGTTGATTTTGTGAGAAACTTGCATATTTTATTATGAAAAACAACCTCGGTCATTTTCTACACTATTCGTTGTATCTAAACAAAGAAATGACATATTTCTATCTTGATTGGTGTAGAGATGAGCATTTCTGGTACTCTGTTCTCAACTGCATAAAAAGTGAATATGATGTCTCAAATCTTTATATGATTATATGATATTTATTTGCTTAGTACTCTATTATGAGATGTATTGCATCTGAAATCCTCTGACATGACATTCTGTTTTTGTTTTTGTTATGACCTGACCATGGGTGTAAAACTGTGCCCTTCATTATTATGTTGGTACCAGCAACTTTGTTTCGAAGGCCCTCTTTGGATACTTAGGATATCTCAGTATATCTATGAATAATAGTGAAATAGTTTGGGTTAAGATGTTTTATTGGGTTTTGGGTAATGAGAGAAAAAGTTTGAGTAAAAATATTTTACAAGTTCAAAAAATGTTTGAATATAATTTTTTGCTAGTCTTTTTGTTTTGAAAATTGAAAAAGTTGTATTCTTTTTTGTGTTTTGTTTGGGAGTTTGGGAAAATTTTAATGATTAGATGAAAAAGTTAAAAATTTGACATTAAAAAGTGTTTTGTGTTTGAGTGATGTTTGAGAAAGAAATATCTGTGAATATCTGAAAATACTTGAGAATAGTTGTGTTGCCAAACAGACCCTAATTGCCCCACTTTGAAAATAAGGTGGTTTTCTGCATGGGTCTTTCCAGTGTGCAAACTTAGCGCGCCAAGTTTAAAAAGGGGAGATTTCACTTTTGTTTATGCCCGAATTAGTATTCGGGGTTAGCACAACTCTACCACGGGGGTAAACATGACCTTTATTCTATTATGATCACGTTTCAGTTATACTTATGCCAATGTCTTTTGTCTATAATATTATTGTAAATAAATGTTTTTGAAATACTGCTTTGCTATTTTTGAGACTGTTTTGTTTTGCATTCTGTAATTGGCCCATGTTTACACACTAGAATAGGCTCACTCCTTATTGAGTCGTGGACTCACCCATTGATCTCCACTATTTTTTTTTTCAAATGACTTTGATAGTTGTGATAGTTGGAATAGATGGTATGTGACAGAATTATAAAAGAAATGTGAGATAAGTGCTAGGTGGCATTAGTGGATTTGTGACATTTTAGAGAATATATAGTAGTGTCAAGTTTGCTTTCTTTGGAAGGATTTTGGAGGTATTTTATTTTGGAGGATTATTGTATCTAAGTTTTATATTTTGTAGATTTCAGGTTAAAAGGTTTCAGCCCGGGAACGGGGCGTGACACTAGTAGACTATATTATCTCGATTTCAAGCCTTCACCCACTCGAGCTCTCACCTCCTCCTCATCATCAGCTTTGAATGACATTGTCGTGTTGGCCATCCTTCCCTTTTTGTTTTGAAATGTCAGATTAGGAATCTTGGAAATGCATCTTCTTTTAATTGTGAAGCATATCAAGTTGGCAAACATCGTAATGTGTCTTTTGTATCTCAACATGATAATTGTGCCTCGAGTCCTTTTGAATTGATTCACTTTGATGTATGGGGACCAGTCAATATTGAGTCAAACAAATTTCATTATTTTCACATTTGTGAATGATTATTCTTGTATGACATGATTGTTTTTATGGAGGCACGATATGAACTTCTTTTCATATTGAAAATCTTTCGAGAATAAATTAAACCCAATTTGGACACAAAATTTGAGTTTTGTGTTTTGACAATGCCAGAGTATATCCATCTAGAGCCCTTGCTACTTAGGAAATAAAGTAATTTTTCATCAAACCTCAGGTTTTTATACCCCAATAGAGTGGTGTGCTGAACGCAAAAATCGTCATTTGTTAGATGTAACCCAAGCACTTTTACTTCACATATGTTTTTCCTAAACTTGTTTGGAGTGATGGAGTCCTTACTGCTTGTCTGCGATAACACCTCTTCTTATTCTATTTTGTTCCCTACATCTCATGCATTTCCTCTTCCTCCTAAGATCTTTGGGTGTGTTTTTTAAGTTCATAACCTTGGCCTAAGTTTTGAAAACCTTGATCAATGCGCTACCAAATGCGTCTTTGTTGGTTATTCTAGAACTCAAAAGGATATCGCTGCTATAGTCATATTCTTTGATGCTATTTCACTAGTGTCGATGTCACATTATTTTAGTCCATACTCTATTTGTTGGACACATCTTCGATTGGTGAGTGTGATCTTGTATCGTCATCCTCCCCATGTCTTTTGTTACCGACTCTTATGCTTCCATTATTACCCTCACCCACGCTTACCCACTTATCATTGATACCTTAGACAGTTCCTTACAGGTTTGTTCTTATCGCTCGAGACTACTGGCTCCCATGCCTCCACCAACCTCGTCTCATCTTCAAATCCTTAGGGGATGGTTGGAGAATGAGATGAGATGAAAATTTTGTGAATAATAGTGCAATGGTTTGAGTTAAGATTTTATTGGGTTTTGGGAAAAGAGAGAAAAAGTTGAATAAAAAATATTATAAATTTAAAATATTGTTAGAATATTATTTTTGTTTTGGGGTTTGAAAACGTTGAATTGTTTTTTGTGTTTTGTTTGGAAGTTTGGAAAAGGTGTAATGATTAGGCAATGATTAGATGAAAAAGTTGAAGATTTAAAATTAAAAAGTGTTTGTATTTGAATGATGTTTGTGAAGAAAATTATAAGAAATTATGAGATGAGATGAGTTGAGTTGAGATGGGTTATGTTTTCCAAACAACCCCTTAGTTATAGTATCAGATTCTCACTTTGTTGCTCTTATAAAAGGTACTTGTTCTTTTGTTACTCAATACCCAATTACCAGTTTGTTTATTGTCAAATTTCAAAAGTTTTACTTCTCAAATTTCAAAGCTATTTATTCCTATAGCAGTCTAGGATGCTTTAACTCCGGGGTGGAGGACAACTATGAAGAATGAAAGGGATGCCACTATAATGGGACATGGGATATTGTTCCACTACCATCTAATAAACAAGTTGTTGACTGTAAATTGGCTTATAGAGTCAAGTTCCATCCTGGTGGTTCTGTAGAATGTTTGAAAGCACACGCTTGGTCGCTAAGGGTTATAGTTAAACTTAAGACATTTATTATGAGGAGACCTTCTCTCCGGTTGCCAAAATACCTTTTGTTTGAATATTGATATTTCTTGCTGCTAACCTAGACTGGCCCTTATTCCACTTGGATGTTAAAAATGCATTTTTACATGGAGACTTGCATGAGGAAGTATGGGAGTCAGTACAAGACCAGACAAGTTACTCCCTCACCTTGTAGCGGCGGCATCTATCTTTTAAGTTAAGTAATTTCCTAAGACGGCTCCTCTTTTTCTATGATAATCCAAGCAGCAGTTCCAAAAGGAATTGCAACTTTATTTTGCAGAGGAACAGAGCCTATGACTTCATTAATGAATCAAACAAAAGGAAAATGAGGAAAGCAATCGATGAAAATGTGGTGCCAGCTAGTGAGAGTGAGCGGATGATCACTACATGGCTTTCCCACTTTTTTTTGTTGCTAAGGCTATCTGCTAACACTCTAAATGATTCCTGAGACGAGTTTTCTTTGGCCATAGAGAACAGCCTACATCTGAACTCAAAGGCATTCGAGCTGCGTCTAAACTAAATTAAGGGTAAGGGCCCGTACTCCCTCTTCTGTAAATATGCTATCCCTTACGGTTGTGGTATGGGGGAAGGAAGTGAGATCTACCGATTGATTTGATATTAGATGAGCGGCCGTACTATGATTGTTTGGGAGACATCCATGTGCTACACGCAAGACATCCATGTGCTACACGCAACGAAACTCCTGCCAAGAGGCCAAGGTTGCTTGCTAACTCTTAGCCACTTGTTAGAAGGAAGTGCAGCTTGATTGTAGAAGGAATCTACCGGAAGGAAAAAATTAGGTAAATAAAAATATTAGATTTCCCTTACATGGAGCAACCACGGTGGTTCAGGGCTAAAATCGAGGTGCTGTATGCAAGTTAATAAAGATAAGACATGGTTTGGAAAGTTTTTTGATGCTGTATTGGCATTTAGTCTTCATAGATGTCAGACATACAACTAATGTAGGTTTTATTTTGTTGGTAGTATATGTGGACGGCATTGTAATTACTGGGAGTGACTCAATTGGGATTAGTAGGATGAAGCAGTTTTTGCATGATTAGTTTCACACAAAAGATTTGGAAAACTTATATATTTTCTTGGGATTGAAGTTGACAGGTCTAAAAAGGGTAATTGTCTATCTTAGAGAAAATATGTACTCAACGTATTGGAAGAAATTGGTTTGTTGGGTGCACGACCTATTGACACACTTTTATGGATCTGAATCGTAAACTCTTGAACGATGAAAGAGAGTTGTTTGAAGATCTAGGTAGGTATCGACAACATGTTGCGAAATTGAATTATCTTACTATCACTAGACTTGTCATCTCTTATGCAATGAGTGTAGTGAGTTAATTTCTAGAAACACCTAGGGTCTCACATTGGGATGCTATAATCCATATTCTTTGTAATCTTAAGTGAGCTCTTGGCCTTGGATTGTTATATAGGTCACTTGGACACCTTAAAGTTGAAGCTTTTTCAGATGCTGATTGGGCAAGGTCACCTTCAAATAAAAGATCTACTACCGGATGCTGTACCTTTGTGGGAGGTAACTTGGTTACATGGAAGATTAAGAAACAAACAAAAGTAACTCGTTCTAGTGCTGAAGCTGAATACATGGTAATGGCTCACACTTCTAGTGAGTTGACATGGTTGCAACACTTCTTTCAAGAGATTGGTGCTGAAGCTTCTGTCTTTAGTTATTCTGTGATGATGAAGCTGCAGTGCATATTGCTTCTAATCCTATGTTTTGTGAGAGGACTAAGCAAATAGAGATTAATTGACACTTCATTTGAGATAAGATATTGAGTGGTGATATTTCTACACCTTTTGTTAAGTCCGCTGATCAACTTGTATAATTTGTTAATACTTATCTGTTCCAGGCTGGGTTTATATGACAAGTATGCCCCAACTTGTGAGGGAGTGTTAGAGGGCATGATTGTCAATTATATGTTTTAGTATATATAAACAGCAAGAAATGGACACATGTTTGAACAAATCAGTTTCCCTCTTCTTTGTGTTCTCTCAAAATCTAACCTTTGAAACACTGTCAAATTACTTTTCCCTTATTGTGCATGGTGACGTTTTTATTTGTTTATTGGAAATTACACATAACTAGCTAAACTATAATTTTGACAATCACCCTCCAAAATACTAATTCTGACAATCACTCCCCTAAACTATCAATTTTGACAATCACCAAAAAAATTGTAATTGTACTCCCTTTTCCTTCAGAAAGTCAAAATACAACTTTTATTTTTAAAAAAGACAGATTCCTATAAAATTAAAAAAGAAAATTAAAAAAGTGACCCACAAGAGAAAAAATAAAATTTCCAATTTTTTATTTATTAGGGTATTTTCATCAACTTTTTATCATAGGGTAAATTGCAATTTTTTGTAGTTTGGGCCGTGATTTCTGAAATTGATAGTTTAGAGGGGGTAATTGTGAATTACGTGGTAGTTTGAGGGGGTTATGAACTTATGTGTCTTTTCACCCCTTTTCCTATTTTAAAAAATCCTGCTGGTGAATAGAACGATGAGAATGGAAGGCTCCTGTGAGAATGAAGGCTTTTTTTTCCTTTTTATGAATTTATTTCTGGGACCAAGCAAGATTGCCTTCTCTCTTAACTCCAAAGGGGTTTCAGGAAGCAATGGCAACCTCAAAGAATAGCTTTCTCTGTGGCAAGTAATGTAATACAGTTGTTTGGTTTTAGCTTTCTTAAGTATTGTCACATCCCTGTTTCCAATAAGTAAATAATGCAATACAGTAGTAGATTATACTTCTTAAAACGGGAGACCTTGTCATGGAGTCTTTTTCAGTGTTTTTTTTTTTTCAAAAAGAAAATAAATACTTGAATTCATACACTAGTAGTTTTTAGTAACTTGCTTATTCAAGAAGTCAGAAAGTGCTGAGTAGTTGTTAGTGGAGGTTTTACTTTTTCTTTTTCTGAACTTTCGAAACGATTTGAAATTCTTGCACAATTTTGCTTTCCTAACTACACCTACTCATCTACTTCTGATTTCTCTGAAATATGAAATTTCAATTTAAATCCTTTCGTATTGTCAATGATCACTGTCATCATTACCCTGTGTTACTTTCATATTGCTGCCTTTTGAATTAAATATGCCCAAGGAAACTTTCAGGCAGCATCTTAGTTGCTTTCTTAGTTGTTGTTGTTGCTGGAAGCCTTCTTTTTAAACCATTTAGATTGTAAAGGAGATTTATATTTTCACCATTCATTAAATCTTCTTTTCTCTCTTTTTATTCTGCTACATGAAGTTTGGACATAAAAATGGCCCTGACAGGGGGAGAGGCCACATTAGATTGAGAAATGGTTTAGGAGGCAGCCTAAAGGCAGAAATGTCACAACCACGTGCTTTTTCTATTTGGTGATGACGTCCTGATTGTTAGAATGGAGTCTACAGAAACTTCAGTGAACCACCCATCATTTTAATTGTCTTGTCAATACTGGATGTAGGTCTTGGAAAGAAACAATTAATGTGTTTTTTTTATGTTGATTTGGCTCTTTCCACAAGATATCAGAAAATGTATGTTCTTATATTAATTATAGCTTGTGATATATATTTGCCAAGGTTGAAGGATTTCTTATGCATATTTCACGTAGGACTTTGCCAAAAATATCGAAGGAAGAATTTGAGTTGATATTTGATGAGCTTGATGATAGTCGCGACTTCAAGGTATACTGATTTGCTTAAGCTCTTGGTTAGAATAAATTCTGGTAACCTACGTACATATATACATGCATGCATGCATGAATATTTGCTTTTTAATTATGAACTTAAAACTAATCTTTGCCATCAGTCTGAAACATCAGTCAGTGGTTTATAAATTGTTATCCTATCATTATGATTCTAAATTATGATGATTTTAACCTTAGGGAGAGCACAATTGCCCTGGGACCATTTCCCACAAAACAAATGTCACCACTACGAATCTGTTACCCTCTTCCCCTTGCAGCCACAATGCCATTTCATTCGGAAAAAAAAAAACACCAACAAGAAGAAGTTGTCATGTATTTTTTGTCCTAGATATGCCTACTTACAATTACATACAGCATTTGCAGAGGCACAAGCATTCAATATTAGTTTCTGGGTTTGGTGCAAAAACAATTCCTGGATTTTGCATGATTTTCTTGTTTCTCAGTTCCAATTTTATCATTTCACTTCTTGTGTTTGTGATCTTTTCAATAAAAACTCTTCGCCAAATTTCCGTTTAATAATCTAATAGAAATTTGACGTGACATCACTAGCCCAAAATTTTCTATTTATTGGTTGCTTCTTGTATTTCAAAATAATAATCTTTGCGCCATTTTTAGCATGATAATTTATGTGCCTCCATTTGTAGGAATTCACATGAATTTCCTCTAATGATCACCCAATAACCTTGTTCCTCTTAATCAGTTTTTTATCTTTTCTTTTTTTTCTTAGTTTTTTTAATCCTCACCTATAGTCATTTTATTAAATTTTATTGTTTCCTTGATTGCAATGGCATAACTCCCATACCTTTTTACTAATACAAAAGACCATTCGGTTCTTATTTTAAAAAGACCATTTAGTTTCTACTTCTCAAAATAACTGACTATAAATTTAAATAATTTAGAGCTCGTTTGATTTGTGAGTTGTGACACGGTTCAGTTGAGAGAAACTCAAGGAAACCGTATGGGCAGATATGTTCCTAAAAACAAACACTCAGGCTGGTTTGGTTACACAAAACCAAACTATCTCATTTTATCTTATCTTATATAATCATTACAATTTTTCCGAACTCCCACACAAAATATAATAAACAATTTAACTTTTTCAAATCCCAAAACAAAAATAATATCAAAAAAATAATATTGTAATAATATTTTATTCAACTTTTAACAAAAAATCTTATCTCATCTCATCTGACCTGCGTAACCTAACGAGACCTTAAAGGTCAGAAACACTTCTCCTTCTTTCATTGAGCCACCTCAGCAATTTTCTAAATATCTTAGTTTTTTTCCTATTTCACTGGTTCCTTAATTTTATTACTTTCTCAATTACAACACTAACCTTTCCCTTCACCCATTGTGATCATTCAGTTATAAATCTCTTATACTCTCCCTACTATTTAAATTATCATTTACTGCATATAAAACCTTTTCACTTTCAATTTCTAAGGAACAGTTCGATTTCATTTCCCAAAAGACCCTTTGGGGTCCACTTCTATTGTAATTACTACACAAAAATATGAACTTTTTAATGTTTCTTTCTCTTTTCACATTAGCCTTGCTCTAATGAAGCCACCTCACATCATCCTTCCATGTGCGTTATTATTAAAAATAAATAAATAATACATGCAATTAAGTTAAATTTAAAGAAAAATAATACATCTAATTAAATCAATAATTTTGATTTAAAACTAAATTTCTAAATGGAAAATAATAGATTTATCCAGTTACTAATTTTTATTGAAAATTATGAATCTTTTAGTTTCCAAAATGCGTCTGTTAAATTGAAAAATGAATATGAGAAAGAGTACAGAGATGTGACTAACTTCATCAGCTAATGATATTGCTGGAGAAAGGGGTTCACAAAGATGGGTTCCTCAACTACCTTTTTTAATTGTTTTTGCAGTGGAGGGTATAAAATGAATCTAAAACATTTATACATCTTTAAAACATTCTAAACATGTATGAATATTTTGAAATAAATATATTTTAATTTATTATTATTATTATTTTTGATATCTTATATTATTACCGCGTGTCATGGGGAATATAGCTGGAAAAAAGTCAAGTTGCATTTGCACAGTCTCTGTGGTTCCTTCTCATATAGAAAAGCTTATATGGTAAACATGATTATTTGTGATGCAACTTGATGGTTAGAGAGAAAGGTGACAATCTTGATTTTTCTTTTCATGTTTTTTTTATTTTTTATTTTTTCACTTGGAATGGATATTGTAGATGAATTTTTTGTGCGGTTACTACCATTCATTATATATATATTTCTGACTTTTCTGCCGGATGTCCTCTTTTTCACCTCTAGATCAACTTGGACGAGTTTGCTGACCTTTGCAATGCCATTCCCCTAAAATTCCAGAAGGAGGAGTCTGTAAGTCCACATTGTCAGGATCTGAATTATTAGGAAGCTCCTTTTTTTCTAGTGATGAAGAGCTTTATTCTGCAGTTTTGATACTGAGTTTTGGTTGCAGCCATCCTGCTTCGAAATATGTCCATCATTCTACCATTCACACTTCTCTGAAAAGTTTAAAGGCTTTGTACGGAGTCCCATGTTTGGATATGTTATATCCTTCATTCTGGTACTGAATCTGTTTGCCGTTATTGTTGAAACAACGGTACGACTTCTATTAAATGAACTTCATGTTTTACATTTGTGATTTTGATCACCTTATAAAGTTGATTAAGTAAGGTTTGTTTTGACTTTTTTTTTTTTTTTTTTTTAATAAAAGTTCAGCTTTAATATTCTCGTCTATTAACACTATTTGTATGGTATGGTGCCATAAATCTACTTGCATTTGCTCAATGGGGATGCAATTTCTGGATGCTATTCATTGTTAAAGCTCAGCTATTATGGCATAATTTTTTTCCATCATAACAAAATAAAATGCAATTGGTAATAATTATGTGTCAGGTTTGTCATTTGTAGGGCAGTACAAATTCCTTCCCAACCCAAGCTGACTGGACAAATCAGAATCCGAAACCACTGATTAGGATGTCAGAAGATATTGGTCATTTTTTACTTCTGTCAGATCGAAAGGCTGAAGCGCACACACACAGCCTCGACCCAACCTGAACATATAAAGAAAAAAAATAAAATATACAAAACGCGGAGAAATTTTAAAATAATATGCAAAACAGTGCACATTTGGGGCACAAAGCCCTTTGTTTGCGCCTAGAAAAAAGTTAGCCAGTGGTTTTGGCCTGTTCTGCATTCTGACCCGAATTCCCGGTTGGAAGTCAGTTCAGCTTGGTAGTTCCTACTCTGCAGGCCAGCTTCCGTTTGGGATTTTTTCTCCCAACTTCCATCAATTGGGTTGTAGAAACACCCCTAGCCATTGTTTCATGATTGGATTTTTCCCTGTTCCCTGCCTTCAATCCATGACTGGTGGGCCTCGTTAAAGTGTTATAAAATCAGAGAATGAAATAGTCTAGTCCAGTTCAGAACATATCAACAGCAGCAGCTTACAGGATCTATAGCAGCACAATTCGACAGAGAAAAATTATTAATTTGTGGAGACAGATGCAACCATTGATCTCATTATGGATATGGGATGTTGGACATGTCAACTTACAAAATCTAGTCCTGGGGACGTGTATATACATTGTATTTGTGAATTGATTAATATGAACATGAATATATAATTTACGGATTTATATATTTGCAGTATAACGATGGGTGATTAGAAATATCGTCATAAAAATAATGTGTAATTTTCTTTGCTTAAATGCATTGCATCTAAAGGTTCTTCAATTTATAGGATAGTTGGTGAATCTTTGTGTCCAAACAAGTGTTAAACATGACTTGGAATGAACATCGCATCTTCAAGCAATGAAAACGCAACTTTTCCACATAACTGTCTCATAAATTGTATTGTGCCATCATTTTTGGCTAGGCTGTGACAAGTTCATGGCTTGAGTCACCCACAATTACAGTGCTAGCTCACTCTCTTTCCCCTTTTTTTTACAAAGGATGCAGTAGGGTTTGGTATTCCAAAAGACATGCCGCATGACTAAACCACAGACCACACCACAATCAAGCCTTGTGACAAGTTTTCTTTTTCCATGTTAACCTACAAAGAGACCTGTTGAATGCTAATTGCACATCCAATGTCAAATCTAGTTACCTATGTTAACGTATACAATTTAGGAATAAATATATTATCTGTACAGAATATACTTACCATGTATAGATGCTGAATATTAGGAAGAATTTAGATTTTCCCGTGTATAGCATACTGTCTACTTTCCTTGTATAGATTGGGTTTACGTTGATAATGAGAAGTGGCTGAACGGGATAGCCAGTTTTCCAAAAATGTTCTCTTGGTATTCTTGGTTTCTGAGTGTTTTGACATGGTATCAAGAGCAAGGTTTATAGTTTTGATTTTTTTTTTCACCTTTCTTGCATTATCGGCACTGTCTGAGGTTGTGTTCTTGGCTATCGGCATTGTATGAGTTTTCCTCTGGGGTTTCTTGTGGCTTTTGGCACCATCTAAGTGGATTTTGGAGATTATCGGCACCATCTGAGTGCTTCTTGGAGATTATCAGTGCTTTTTGCGTGCTTCTTGGAGATTATCGGTGCTGTTTGTGTGGCTTTCATGCCTTTTGTGCGACTACTTGGCTTTGTTTTGTGCGAGTTCTTGGCTCTGTGTGATTTAGTTTCTGCTAGATTTCGGTGCCGACTGCAGTTTTCCTGGTTTGCCTTTTTTTTTTTGGCACTTTTTGTTAGTTTCTGTTGGTTTACGGCACTTCTGGTTGGATATTTTATTTTCGGTTTCATCATGTCATCAGATAAGTTAGACTCGTTCCTCTTTGTTTTACTGGCAAAAATTATTCTGCTTCGGAATTTCAATTTCAATTATTTGTCAAAGGGAAAGAATTGTGGGATCATATTGACGGGAGTGCTCCCACACCTAGAGATGTAGAGGCTTTGTCTAAGTGGGAAATCAAGGATGCTCGGGTTATGACTTGGATTCTTAGCTCGGTTGAGCCTCACCTTGTTCTCAATCTAAGACCGTATAAAACAGCAGCTAATATGTTGAATTACCTTAACAAGGTTGACAATCAAGACAACATGGCTCGGCGCTTTCAATTGAGTAGGAGATAGCTCATTTCACACTGGGAAGTCTCTCCATTGAGGAATATTTTTCTGGTTTTCAAAATTTGTGGGTTGACTATTTAGACATTGTTTTTGCTAATGTTCCCACTGTAGCTCTCTCTGTTGTTCAAGCAGTGCATGAAACAAGTAAGAGAGATCAATTCTTGATGAAGCTCTGTTCTGACTTTGAAATTGCACGTTCTAATCTTATGAATCGTCATTTTGTACCATCTATGGATGCTGAGTGAACTTCTTCGTGAGGAGCAGCTTATAGTAACTCAGGCTGCCATGGAACATCGAGCTAATGTTAGTGCACCTATTACTGTGGCCTATGCAGCACAAAGGAGGAATAAGGGTAGAGACATGCGTGCTGTCCAGTGCTTTAGTTGTAAAACTTTTGGTTATATTGCTCAAAATTGTCCTAAGAAGTTCTGTAACTACTGCAAGAAACAAGGCCATATCATCTCCGCTTGTCCCATTCGCCTTGAAAGGAAGCAGGGTACTACTTATCATGTCTCTGCTAGTGCCTCTAGCTCTGTTGCATTGCCTGCTGCCTCGCTGGTTGTTCCTAGTCCTGCTCCTTTAGCCTTCGCAAACCCGAACACACTCACTCCTGAAATGGTACAACAGATTATTATTTTTTCTTTTTCTGCTCTTGGGCTCTCAGGTAATCATAAAGTTTCTTCTAAGCCATGGTATTTTGACTCCGGAGCCTCTAACCATATGACCAATACTATTGTTCCTCTTTTCAATGTCAGAAATTATGATGGCAATCTAAAAATTAACACCCCTAATGGCAGTTCCCTGCCTATTAGCATTGTTGGTGATCGTTTCTCTTCCTTAACTGATATTTTTGTGTCTCCTGACCTCTCTACAAATCTTATTTCTATTGCTCAATTGGTTGATAATAATTGTAATGTCCATTTCTCTCGTTCTGGTTGTATTGTGTAGGATCAAGTGTCAGGGAAGATGAGCGCGAAGGGGCCTAAAGTGGGACGACTTTTTCCTCTCCACGTTTCTCCTTCCACCATTATCCCTAGTTTTCCTTTACTTTCCTTTGCCTGTAATGTTGTTGGTTCTAGAAATAAGATGTGCATAGATGTCTAGGCCACCCAAACTCTAATGTACTTCTTACTTTGTTTCATTATGGTTTATTGGAAAATAAAGCATGTTCTTCTCTTGATCTTTCTTTTTATTGTACATCATGCAAACTTGGCAAAAGTAAAGTTATACCTTCTCCTCATCATGCATCTCGTGCCTCACAATATTTTGATATTATTTATAGTGATGTTTGGGGAAGCTCCTGTTGTTTCTCATGCGCATTATAAGTACTTTGTTACTTTCATTGATGACTTTAGTCGCTTTACTTGGGTTTACTTCCTACGGGCTAAGGCCGAAGTTTTTTCAATATGTAAGCGCTTTCTTGCACTTCTTGAGACTAAATTCTCTGCCAGCATCAAGGTTTTGCACTCTGATTTTGGTAGAGAATACATGTTTAATGAGTTTCAAGACTTTCTTCACAGCAAAGGGATCATCTCTCAGTGTTCTTGTGCTTTGACACCGCAACAAAGTAGTGTTGCTGAGAGGAAAAATCATCACCTTCTTGATGTGGTAAGAACCCTTTTACTTGAATCATCCGTTCCTCCTCGTTTTTAGTGTGAAGTGCTTTCTATTGTGGTTCATTTGATCAATCGCTTATCCTCTCCTACATTACATCATGTTTCTCCTTTTTTTAAGTTGTTTGGCCATTCTCCTTCATATTTTGATCTTCGGGCATTTGGTTGTGTTTGTTATGTGCATCTCCCTGCTCATGAACGACATAAATTTACTGCTCAATCTGTTAAGTGTGTTTTTCTTGGTTATGCTATACCTCAAAAGGGTTATGTTTGTTATGATCCCAATACTCGTCGTATACGGGGTTTCTAGGAATGTGGTTTTCTTTGAAAATCAATATTTCTTTCCCTCTCATGTTGAGTTGCCATCTTCATCTTTATCTCTTATGTCTAGCTTATCTGATTCTCTAATGATTGTGGAAAGGTTTAAACCTAGTTTTGTGTATGAATGACATTGTCGTCATGAGTCTCGTTCCACTTCATCTGTGCCCCCTCCTGATCTCGACCTGGTGCTTGATCCTGCTCTGTTTCCACCACACTTCACCGGTCCACTCGTCCTTCTCAACCCTCTGATTGGCATGGTTTCTCATTCCCTGTCTCTCTCGTAGCTACTTTATCCTCTATTTCCATTCCTTCTTCCTAGAAATAGGCTATGGAACATGAGTGTTGGCTAACTGTAATGCAAGCGGAACTTCAAGCACTTGAGGAGAATCATACTTGGGATATTGTTTCTTGTCCTCCCACAGTCAAACCTATTGGGAGTAAATGGGTCTTCTCTGTAAGGTTTTGTTCTGATGGGTCTTTGGACCGATACAAAGCTCACCTTGTAGCTCTGGGTAACAAACAGGAATATGGGGTTGACTATGAGGAGACATTTGCTCCTGTTGCCAAAATGACTATGGTTCGAACCATCTTAGCTATTGCCGCTTCATAGTCGTGGAAACTACGTCAGATAGATGTGAAGAACGCTTTTCTTCATGGTGATCTCCAAGAAGAGAATCTACATGAAGCTTCCCTCTGGTATAACTACTTCTTCCCCTCATGATGTCTGTAAGTTAAGGTGTTCTCTGTACGGGCTTAAGTAGGCTCCTCGGGCTTGGTTTGAGAAGTTTCATAGTACACTTCTTACATTTAGTTTTACACAAAGTCAGTATGATTCCTTTCTTTTTTTCCACAAGTCTGATGCTGGTATAGTCCTTCCCTTGGTTTATGTGGATGATATTATCATTACTAGCATTGACTGTGGTTTGATTACTAAGCTTCAGAAGCTGTTACATGAAACTTTTCATATGAAAGATCTTGGCCAGCTCACATACTTCTTGGGACTGGAGGTTCATCATTAGGCTAATGGTATTTTCTTAAACCAGCATAAGTATATTCAAGATCTTATCACCTTGGCTGGTTTGGAGGACACTTCTTCTGCTGATACACCTATAGAGGTAAATGTCAAATACAGGAAAGATGAAGGGCATCTTCTGGATGATCCTACTCTCTATCAGTGCTTGGTTGGGAGTCTTATCTACTTGACCACTACTTGACCGGATATCTCCTATGCCGTTCATTAGGTCAGTCAGTTTATGTCTTCTCCTTGTCACCTTCATCTTGATGTAGTTTGTCGCATTATCCTCTATCTTCGAGGGTCGCCTACTCGTGAGTTATTCTTTCTTATAGGCTCATCTCTTCAACTTGTTGCCTACAGTGATGCTGATTGGGCTGGGTGTCTAGATATGCGTCGATCTACTACGGGTTGGTGTATGTTTTTGGGTGATGCCTTAATTTCTTGGAGATGTAAGAAACAAGATCGTGTTTCTAAATCCTCTACTGAGGCTGAGTATCGTGCCATGTCAATTGCTTGTTCTAAAATTGTATGGTTACGTGGTCTTCTGGAGAAGCTTGGGTTTCCTCAAACTAATTTTACCCCTCTTCATGCTAATAGCACTAGTGCTATTCAGATTGCAACCAATCTTGTCTTCCATGAACACACCAAGCACATTGAGGTTGATTGTCATTCTATCAGAGATACCTTGGAGAGTCGGGTGATATCTCTTCCTTACATTTCTTCTGATCTCCAAGTGGTCGATGTCTTTACCTAAACAATGACTCGACAGCGGCATCAATTTCTTGTTGGCAAATTGTTGCTGGTTGACTTACCAGCATCAATTTGAGGGAGGATGTTAACGTATACAATTTAGGAATAAATATATTAGCTATACAAAATATACTTACCATGTATAGATGTTGAATATTAGGAAGAATTTAGATTTTCCCGTGTATAGCATATTATCTACTTTCCTTGTATAGATTGGGTTTACGTTGATAATGAGAAGTGGCTGAATGGGATAGCCAGTTTTTCCAAAAACGTTCTCTTGGTATTCTTGGTTTCTGAGTGTTTTGACAACCTACCATAAGAGCAGCTGTCTGCACCCTCTTTACATGTCATTGTCTTTACTTAGGTTTTAGATTGAGAAAACTAGAGATACATCTACCTCTGACCTCCAATCTATTTGATTTCAGACTTTAATGCCTTTGACCATTCTTTCTCATGATGCAAAAGGGAGGAGAGGCCACGAATAGGAACCGTTAACTCTTGACAAGAGCTTCTCTTGTCATGAAAATAGATGTGGTGCTTCCCTCTTGCAGTCTTGGAAAGGGATGAGGTAGTAATTCTAGTCAATGCTCCACAAGTGGAGATAGTGGTCATGGTACTTTTAGACAAATAAGAAAATCCAAAAGAACAAAGAATGACATATTTAAGTTCCTTTCTAAAAGATTTTAGTACTCAATCAATGTACACACAAAACATGTATCGGCCCTATAATTGTTGTACTAAAAGTTTGTGCTTCTGTTTTTTCGGCTGGTGGTTCCTGTACATTTGATATCCAGGCAGCTCATGTAAATTGTATCCTGACTGGATGATGGGTAAAGCTAATGTGGGATATTTATTTTATTGCAGCTTGATATAGAAAACAATTCTGCTCAACAGGTGTGGCAAGAGGTAGAGTTTGTCTTTGGTAAGTGCCTGTTGAGGATTAACCTCTCCTTATTTATACACATGTGAATTAACTAAGTTATGGTCAAGAGATGTTTATGGTGAGCGTCTGAGTTTCTTCAAGCCTAACATTCTCATATCTGGAGATCTTCAGACAATTTAGTTTTCCAACATAGATTTTTCTGCCACTAGTTATGGTTGGCTGCTAAAATGGTCCTGTTCCACATGTCAAATAAATGCTTAAGCTTAATGGTTTAATTAGGTTTTATTGAATGATGTCTTAAGTTAGTGATTAGATATGGGAATGATCTGCCCAAGGAGTTTGAGTTGAAGCTCTCATACCCATGAATACATACTTGATTAGATGGTCAATTGCTGTTCTAACCATCAGCAAGGATGCTTGGAATTGTATCTGTTCCCTCCTGAACATTGGTATGTTTACGGGCACTAAAATGTAGCTTAGGGTTAATTCATTGCGTGGGAGGAAGAGCAGAACACATGAATGCTAATGTCAATAATTAGACACAGATAATCGGAGGAAACGTTGGGTAATAGTGTTGGACTGGTGTTGCATGTGTAAGAAGAATGGTGAATTAGTAGATCACCCGCATTTACATTGCAAGGTGGCAGGGAACATGTGGGATGATTTTTTTGTGGAAATTGAATTATCATGGGTCATGCCTCTTAGGCTGGTAGATTTCATAGCAAGCTGGAGAGGCCTCCAAGGTAATCCACAAGTGCATTTGGCGGGAGAGATGATAGAAGCTTCAAGGATCACGAGAGGACAATGGATGAGCTTAAAGTTACTTTTTTTTTAAAACCTTGATCTTATGGATGAGGGCCATTGATTTTAATGGACTAAATGTCCATGATTTTCTACTTTCAGTTGTAAATCCTAGTTAGGTACTTCTCATGTATACTTCTTGTGTACTTGGGCTATGCCTTCTTTTATGAATAAAACTTCTTGATTACCTAAGCAAAACTTTTGATGGCACTTTTGGCTGTTAGTTGTGTTGGTAGATTGACTTGTAGACATATTGGTGCATACTGGCAGAAAGGGAATTAACTGAAAATCTTGGGTCCCTTTTCTGCTTTTTCTTTTTTAATATCTGTTCTTTCGTGTTTAGCAATGTCTCATCAGTCTTCTTCAGTGATGCCTGTTTTATGATTTGAAGTTTCAGGTAGTGTTGTAGCTAGTAGTGATTGAAACTCTTAAAATTTTGGTTACAGAGGCTAAGTTGAGGTCATAATTCTCAATATATCTGAATCAGTTTGTTGTTCCACTCTTTACACTCATGTATATGAGACTCTTCAGAGCTGTTTTAATTATTAACTCCTTGATCTGCATGCATTTGGTCTAGTTACTCAAACCTTTTTATGGTATATTGACATTGGTTTCTATTTCTGAAATAAATTAGTTTTTTTGTTGGTCTCACAGGGTGGATATATGTACTGGAAATGGCTCTAAAAGTATATTCATTTGGATTTGAGAATTATTGGATGGATGGCCAAAATCGCTTTGATTTTGTGGTGACATGGGTAATAGGTAATTGTATCCGAAGATCATGGCCCTTTTCTAGTGCTACTTATTACAACTTTTTTCCATAGAAATTAACAATTACTGAGTCAGTCTTCTAGGCAGTAGAGTAGCGATAGCTGAAAATTGAAAGTCATAACTTCATTAGTTTTGTTTGATTCATGGAAATAACAACGTTTGCTATTGTAATCAAGCATTGTTTGATTATTACATTCTAAAATCATTTTTTTTTTTCATTTTTGTTCTTATGCAGTTATCGGAGAAACCTTAACTTTTGTGTCCCCTGAAGGTCTAACATTTCTTTCCAATGGAGAATGGTAGGGAAATTTTTGTTTTAAGTTTTCTGTAAATGAAAATTCTTTATTGTCCCTTGCTGTATTTGTCCTATTGTCTTACTACTAAGCTTTTTATCTGATGCTAAAATCTTTTGAAGAATAGGAGTTTCTTGGTCCAGAATGATAAAAATTCTTTGGGATAATCATAAATTACCTCCCATTATCGTTGTCAAATTGCTTTGAGCGTAAGATACTTCTCAAGCATATTTAGAATTTTCTGATGGAAGTATTAAAGTGGCGTGGGTTATACTGATGTTTTGGGGTCAAAGTAGCTTCTAATTCTAAAATCAAAGGATAGCTTTTACAAAGAAGCAGACTTCTTGAATACAGGAACACTAGTGCTCTGGATACTGGTAAACCTTTTCCACCTGGATCGAAGTTTGTATTTAGGGTTAAATACAAATATGGTTCCTGTGGCTTTTCTTGAAATCATATTATTTTCTGTGTTTTTATTTGACCTTTTCACTCCCTGTGGTTTTAAGAAAGATCAACTTGGCGCTTCCGTCTGAATTACATTACTAAACCATTGGTAACATGACATCAACACATATCATAGTTTGACATATATAATTTTTGTATATGCTTTTTTTTTTTTTAATAAAAAATATTAGGTCTTTTTAGTTTACTATTTTAAAGTTTGATGTTTATATATATATATATATAAATATTTGTTTTTTAATTTTTAAGTTTTTTGTATTTTATTTTTTTTTAGTTTTGGATTTTTATAATTTTTTACTTGTTAAACTTTAATGTTTTATGCTTTTTAATTTTTCTAATGTTTTATTACACGTGGTGCAAACAATGACAGAAAAGATACATTTGGTTAACTCTAATTAGTTGAAAATGGATTTACGAACCCTTATTCGTGGGGATTAAGCTTACTTGAGTTCGTTCAGATTACTTGACTTGGCTTAAGCTTTTGACAGCACAACTAGAATTAGAATTATACCACTTATCTTCATTCCTTTAATCTTTACGCTGGTTTCTTCTGATGTGCACTAAGTGTGAAGTTACATGTTTAGAGTTCACTCTTATGGTTATCATCGCTTTTTAAGTACTTGCTCACTTATGAATACATCTCTTCAATTAATTATTCTGCTTTAATGCAACAGGATCCGCTACCTTCTTCTTGCAAGAATGTTGAGGTTGATAAGGCTGCTGATGCATGTTCAGCGTTACCGTGCCTTCATTGCCACTTTCCTAACCCTTATACCAAGTTTGATGCCATACCTTGGGACCATATTTTGTGTCCTATGTATATATTGCTCTCTTGGCGTACAGGTAAATGTTTCTCACCTGTTTGGCTAAAGATATATTTTTGGCCATCTTTCTTTCTTCGTTAATTTGAGCTTCCCTTTAGAAAATATAAAAGAAATTGTTGAATGATGATTTTTTTTTTTTACTATTCTTTTTTTGCTAATTTGTGCTCCCCTATGGGAGTATAAGAAAATTGTCTAACCTGTACTATTTGAAAATACTCAAGTTTTACTGTACCAGATCTGCATTTAGTTATTTATTTTGCAGATTAAAGTTAAATACCCAATGTGGTGGCCATCTATATAGATAATTGATTGTCCTTGTGTTAAGGTTCCATGTCATATTCATCTTGTACGTTGACAGTTGTAATTAATGGATCTTTGTTACTCAGCACAACATATCTTTCAGACAGCTGATTGTTATATCCATGTGTAAAACTGAAACGTTTCCTGTTTTATGTTATTGTTACAACATTCATCACATTTTTCTCCATCTGCTTTTAGATATTTGGTGGGATTGTCAATGCTGGAAATACTAGTTTGGAAGCAACAGATCTTTATGATAATGAGTATCCTTGATTTCCTGAAGACTTTCCTTGGCTTTGATTTAGTCCGTTCAGCGTACAAACTGTGATCTCTGTATGATATTGACAAAAAAGCTAAATTTAGGAAAATTCTTTTAGATATCAATTTTCAATCATCTTCTGACATGTTTAATGCCCATGCAAAGTTTCTACTGCGAGAGTGAATGCCAATTTCCTCGATCAATATTCTTGACAAAATCAGCTATTTACTTTTCAATTTCAACGACTATCCAAATGGGATGGTGACACTTTTCAATCTACTAGTCATGGGAAATTGGCAAGTATGGATGCAGGTATGACTGCTATGCTATTAATTATAAATTTTGAATATTATGCTGTGCACCCTCTTTTTCTACATGATAAATGGTATTCTAAGTGTAGATGTCCTCTTATGATGTATGTTCCCACGAAATGCTAGCAGGGCACTTTTTAACTACTACCTTTTTATCTTATATATTTTCACACGTGATTTTGAGCATTTGGGTTTTTTTATTCTACACTTACAGTTATGGAAGTGTTGGGTGGCTTCTTGTGAGCGAGCTGGTAATAGGTTGGCAACTCTAAACAACCTCGTCCAAATATTAGTACGCAGTCTGAAAACTATGACCATATCTTCTGCCAGGCATGCATGGATCTAGACCATTCATGCTTGCATGCTGATCCCAATCAGGGCCAGGGAAATCATGTAGGCCCCACCTAATGCATAATCTAGTTCTGTATGTCAGGAGTAGTAGTATATGGGACCTGATCTCGTGGGAACTTACTCAATGCATAGTCACTCAGACAATTGGTTCATACAAGTTGCGGTTTTGTGTTTGATACAAAGTCAATCCTTTATTGTCACATCTACAACATGTACACCAAGCATAATAGGAAAGCGTTGAGCCTACTCGAATTCCCTATCCTTTAGACATATTCTATTCATTTGGCAGGATTTAGATCATTTTGCCAGGCCCAATACCAAGCTAGAATCCCTTATGATTCATTGAAGTTACTTTCTTAGCAAAAAGGAATTGTCTTAATCAGGCTCCTCTAGAGAAAATCTGTTCAGTAAAATTGTTAGTGAACTGTATGTAGTGCATACAGACGATATTCAGAATATATAAGATGCTCAAGCATTCTTAAGTTGTTTTCAGTAGTTCATCAATGCTAGTGTACTGTTAATTTTATGGCTTGATTAGTAAAGTTGATATGTAATTGTAGCCTACACTTTTGAGTCATTAATTGATTTTAGCTTCAATATTACAGAGCTACAAGGATTTAACGGGAACTGCATGGACCCTTACTTATTTTGTCAGCTTCTACTTAATAACTGTGTTACTGCTCTTGAATTTGGTGAGTTTTATTCGTTACCACTACGATGTTTCATTTTCTTTTCTTAATTTTGTTATTTGTATGTTTTCTTATATTTGCAAGTCAAAATGTGATTACCCATGAAAATCCAAATCACATTTGGGCTTATACTCCAAAGAGACTAATCAATGCTACAATTAGCATTTGTTGTAATCATTATAAAGTCCAGTTCACCTAGTGAGATAATCAATATGTGTGATTTGCCACTTAATGCACCTTTATCACTTGCCATACTTCTCCCATCCAATATGGGACTTAGTGGGGCTTTACAAGCTCCCCCACTAAGTGCCTTAGCAGTAAATAGTGTTACTAGGTCAGTGCTGCTACCATTTGTAACGAGATGAAATGTCAAGCTACGTTTGGGCTTTATACTCCAGTGGGACTAGGTCAATGTTACAATTCAAACTCTTACAATGATTATATAGCTCAATTATACCTAGTAAGGAACCAATGTGGTACTTGGCAGTCAATGCATCATTATTATTTCACTTCTACCATACTTCTGTGATCCAGTTGTGGGATTTAGCGGGCTGTTACACATAAATGCATTCAATGTGAAGTCATATAGGGGGCGAAGATGTCATTTAAGCTAAAACTTAATGGCTGGTTATCTATTTGTTGCAACAGCATAATGCCTGCCGTTTTGGAATTTTGGGGGATAGAGAAACTTGCATCTTGAAATATACACTGCAGAAACACATTTTCTGCACTAAAAACCAGAAGGTTGAAATGTCAGCATTTTTGTTTGCCTGATTTCACATAACTGAGAACCCGTACAACTAGTCGAAATTAACTTGACATGGGTGTCAACCCATAACCGACAACCCATACAACTAGTTTTTGTTTGATTAATTAGGCCAGGATCCTTGTTTCTGTTCTCCAGATTTTACACGCGATTGTCTTAAGTGTCATTGAGAATAACTTTTAATATTTTAAGGGTCTCTGTATTAGGAGTCTAGATTATGAACTCTTCAGCCTTCACTGCTGTGGTTGTCTTGTCTTCATTGGAAATGTAAAGCTTATTGCGCTCAATGGGTAAAATTTAACTTTGAATATTTGTTTTCCATGTAATTTCAGATTGTAGCTTTTGTCTTAGAGGCATTCTTTGCTGAAATGGATATCGAGTTTTCAGGAAAAAGTGAAGAGGACAAGGTTGGTAGCTTTTCTTATGTTTTTGTTGCAATGGAAAATTATACTGCCAGGTCCATATGTGAAAAAGTGATCATGATGGGTCTCCCTCATACATAATTATGATATAAAAAGATTCTTTGAGGAGCATGCTACTGGGTTTTGAATGGCGTTGGTAGGAGCGTGCTTAAGCACAAAGTGCCAAGACTTGAGCGCTTTGCTTACTGAAAGTGAACGCATTTACAATGTGCGCTTTTTGGGGAGCTTAAAGAGAGAAAATAAATAAGATTGTACATTTTTTTAAACAAAATAAATAATCTGTTCAAGACCCAGAAAATGATTCAAACCTTCTTGAGTATTTAGTTGATGGTTATGTTGGCATGGAAGTCATGACCAACAATGTTTGGTCATGCCCTTTTTGGCATAATTTGGTTCAACATCATATTTTAATTTGATTATTGCTACCAAATGTCATGGATGCGTATATTTAGTAAAGCAGAAGAGAGTTACATAAAATGCTGTATAAATTTATTATAATTAGACGATTACTTGATTTTCATGCTACATAATACTCTAATAAATTATGTTAATAAGCTAAACATATTACCATCTTGCTTTTTAAAATTTTTTAATTGCATTTTATGGATTTTTTTGTTGATATACATTGTTTCTCAAAATATGCGCTTTACTTCAATCAAGCGCTTGCTCAGGCTTTGTACTTTGTGCCTAGGCAGTATACGGCATTTCTGCTTAACTGTGCCTAGTGCTTTTACCAACACTGGTTTTGAATGTCAAGAAACAAAAATTTGGCATTTCACTTTAAATTCATTGTAGCTTGAAACTTCATTAAAAGTTATAGGGGTTTGAGTTTTAGTGCACACAAGCCAAGTACATCCCTTGTTTTGCCTCCTGTTAATTTTGATCGTTAACTTACCCTCGTGCCAAGAGTTTATAGAGATTGTCAGACACTTTCTGTTAATAGTGGCTATGTTAGGTTAAGCTCTTCAGGCTCTTGAAAAGCTTGAGATGGAGTTCTGCCATAAATTTGTCAGCATTACCTGTATATGTTCTGAAAGCTATTTGATATCTAGATTTTTGCAATTCTTTTTGATAAAGTATTTGATATCAGACACTTTCTGTTACTAGTGGCCTGGATCTCGAACCACTATTCAAATAGAGCAGGGTCTTTTTGAGATATAATGAGAGCTTTTCTTGCTTCTACCCATGTTTGTTGTGTAGTAGTTTTTCTTTCCATTCGAGTCATGTCTAATATACATGCGCACACGCATATAAATTGATGTTCTACCAAAATTCTTGTTTAAATCTTAATAATTTTTTACTTCCTCAATCTAGGATGCGGATGGAGAAAAGGACCGTCGACGAACTGTTGGGTATGTATGCTAACTATTTACTCAAAGCTCACGTTTAGTTTCATTTTGGATGTTAACAGTAGCCTGGCCTCATTCTTTTGGCTTGGTGCAGCACAAAATCACGAAGCCAGAGGATTGATGCTCTTCTTCATCATATGTTGAGTGCAGAGCTCGAGCAGTCGCAATCCCCCGATCCATAGCTTCGCTTCATTCCAATTTTAGAAGTGAATTTGCCTATTAATATCTTTGATTCAGAAGATTTAATTACTTTACGGGACTTTACAAACCTACATCCTGTTGTCCCATGGATTTGGTATTGTAAATTTAAAGTCAGATCTTTATAAATTTCTCGTATTTGCTTTTGAAAACCAAGATTTTGGCTACTGGCTCCTTCACAAAACTGCATGGCTTCTGTATGTGCTAGCTCTTGCAATTGCTACCTGGCCATTATTATCTTTGTTAAACTATAGAGGAAAAAATGAAGGCATTTGCAGCTAGGGCTTACAGTGATTTGTGAAGCAAAAAATATCGATGGAACTAACTGGTCGTGGGAAGGAGCCATGTAACTGCTTCAATTAGCGTGCTGTGGACCCACCATAATTGACCTTATTTGTTCCCAGTTTTTGGCAGGGTGCTTAAAATCAGTGAGCATGCACATTCTATGTTATCCAAATTTCCAGAGCCTTTTCTTTTTAGTTGGGTTGCGAGTTTTTGTTCTGCCACTACAGGTTATATTAGAGGGTTGCAAAGGTTTGACTCATAGACTCTTGTCTGAAGAGGTGATTGTTGATTCTCAATATGGAGAAAGAATTATCTCAGTTGTGGAAAGGCCTAAAACTCAGAAGAAGAGAGTGGAGATTTCTTCACCGGAAGAAGTTAAAAATTCCATTTTAAGGGGAAAGCAATGCCTTCTAGCACTCATTATTATGAACAAAAGTGTAAACAAAGAAGCCTTCAGGTCTACCCTATCAAAAATCTGGAGGAGGATGGTTAGCCTTCAATGAAGTGGGGGAGAATCCTTTTTTGTTCGAGTTTTATAAAGGGGCTAATAAAGAAAGAGTACTACTTGGTAGACCATGGTCCTTTGCTAGACATGTGGTCTGTATCCAGGAGTTTGAAAGTAGTACCCCTCCTAATGATATTTTGTTTATCACGCAACCTTTTTGGGTCCACTCCACAATATGCCCTTGGCTGCAATGACAAAAGAAGGGGGAGAAAGGATAGGCTCTGCTATTGGGGAAGTTATAGCAGCAGATGTTGATAGGGAAGGAAAACAGATGTCGGTATGGCATTTCCGATGAGGGAGAAAGTAGCAAAACTACATATGAAAAGGGTGATCATTCACTAAAATTGGCAGCACATTCAAAGGCCTCTCAAATGGAAGCAATTGCGGTAGATTTTGAAGATTACCTCGAGAAGCATCAGGAGGCTAATAATTTAAATACAAGGAAGGGATCATTTCTAGGTCATGATCCTATCAATTCCCCAAATGTTATTGATCATGATATGGTAAGTCACCCCGATTTAGCTACCAGACTGAAAGGGCAGTCAAAAGAAATGGAGGATAAGGAGCCATCTGATAGCATGAAGCTTGGTGTGATTAAAGACAAGCTCTCTTAAAGCCCTGTTGAGAGTCCCTGTGCACAAATCCAGTAAGTATTATTGAAAATTCTATTATGGATTTTAACTTTACTGCTGCTAAATTTACAAAGGAAATTGGATGGAAGAGGAGAGCAAGAACAGCTCAACTGTTAGAATAAAATATCT
Organism: Pterocarya stenoptera; assembly: GCA_003123785.1. Taxonomy (NCBI): domain Eukaryota; kingdom Viridiplantae; phylum Streptophyta; class Magnoliopsida; order Fagales; family Juglandaceae; genus Pterocarya; species Pterocarya stenoptera. The sequence goes on along the minus strand of QEOT01001605.1, from coordinate 284,181 downwards.
TTGACTAGTACGAAGCCAAATGGTGGTGATATATTAGTGAAGAAGAGGGGGTGGGTTGACTATGCAGCTGTTATTTTGGACAATTCTTCAAAAAAGTCCAAAACCAAGCTCAATCCTAAAAGGAACATAACTAAGAATGAAATGTTGGAGACTGCTGGACAACCCTACCAGTAGTAATGATTTATTAAGCTGGAACTGCTGACGGCTTGGGAACTGTGGAGTATGAGGCTACTAGTTGCATCTCTAGAGTTGTGGAGTATGAGGCTCCTGCTGGACAACCCTACCAGTAACAATGATTTATTTAAGCTGGAACTGTTGACGGCTTAGGAACTCTTGAACAGATAGAGAACTTTATCTCTTTGTAAAGACAAAGCGTCCCAACATAGCTTTTCTTACAGAAACTGAAAATGAAAGTGGGGAGGAATGGCTAATTACTAGTTTTTATGTGTAATGCCCCAAAACAAATTCGATGGAAATAATTTCTTTTATCTAGACATTGGGCATGCCATGCAAATTTAGGAAAACCTTGTGGATTAAAAACAAGTTAGTTTTTTGGTTTAATAGGAAAGTCGAGTTATGATTTGCTAAGGGAATGTAATGCCATTTAGATTTTTTAGGTATTTAGGATCATAATTAGACAAAATGGATTGCATTGTTGGATTTGTGAGAACTTTTAGGATTTTATGTTGCAATAAAAATTTTCATTATTTTTTATTGCCAAATAGGCCAATCAGAGAGCACCACACGGCGTCTAGTGCGCCATGTAGGACACCCAAGTCAGCCAAGAAATACTAGAGAACCTCGTTAACACATAGCACCATCATCACCCTCCATTTGGACCTCATTTACACATGCCAAGCTAGGTACACTTGTGTAAGGAACTTGAGTGTAGAACAAGACAAGGCCATGCTATTCTTACAAAACCTTGCACACATTTTGAGCACCATGTCCTGCCCTTTCAGCCTTGTTCCATGTCTACACACCCCTCTCCACATTTGAATTTCACTCCCCAACTGCCCAACACAACACATAGGTGGCTGCTGTCACACACATACAAGTTTATTTTTGTAAGCATCCTATCTCATGCCTCTTACAACCCCATATCCTACCCTTGTGCCAAGACTTTCCAACCAATAGCTCACCTTTACTCTCAATCAATCCGTCCCTCACATGCCTCTTGGTTACTTCATCAATTTCTTTTAAGTACAAGTCTTGTTTCACAAGCAACAAAGCCCATTGTCCTGCACTATACCAACCCATCAATCCCCATCTCTAGTCCCTTTTTGTTTCCCACATTCACCCCTCACTCATCCTCACTTACACAAGATTAAGCACTTCAAATTTTTCACTAGGGGGAAAACTGAATGAGTGATAGAGAGCAAATTCGGTAAGCCACTTTCCTCATCCCTTCCCTTTCTATTTTGAGTACTCAAGTTAGGAGCATGATAGCTTGTGTGTTTGAATATTCTCTTTAAGTGAAAGGGTTGATATTTGGTAATGTTGGGATATGTAGATCTTGGCTAGCATGGTTGTTTGGAGTTGTGAATTGGAGTGCCATATAGTTTTAGGCCTTTCTTGATGATTCCAGTTTTGATGAAGTTGGTGACTTGTATTGTGCATCAAATCTTGGTTTGAGCTTGTAACACAAGTTCTCTCACTCAAAAGTTTGCATGAATCACTTAAGGTTAGTAAAACTGAAAGTTAGTGTGAGCTTTTTTGGTGAGTTGATTCTTTTGAACTCTAAAGTTTTGGTTTGGTGAGTGAATCTTTTAAACCCTTTTTAATGGAAGTTAGATCTATGTGTTAAGGTTTGATTTTTATACATGAGACTTGTGATTGAGTTGAATTGGTGATACATGTTTATGAATACATAATTTTGGCTCAAGCTTTGAAGTCTTAGCTATTGACTTGATTTAATCTTAGCTATATGTTTATGAAATGGTTAAAATGGTGCTAAACCTAGCTAAGGCTTGACTATGGTGATCAAAGGTGAGTTACTTCAAGAAAATGAACATGTTATCTAAAGATTTAGTCAATTATTCAAGAGTAAAGGACATGAATATTTCGGTTTTTGGGTTTGTGGAATGAGTTGTATTCTATCTCTTTGACATCATGAACTAGTTGCTTGGAGTTAGGTAATACCATCTACAAATGACTACTTAGCATGTTAGAGACAAGGATGTGTGGTTTATTGAAATTCTTAGTGTTCATTGATGATGGGGAGTCGAATAAGGTGATGATAAAGAAAAGTCTCTGTTACCTAGAATCGACGATCTTTTAGATCAACTACAATGAACTTCAATGTTCCCAAAGATAGACGTGTGATCAAGATATCAACAACTGATGATCAGAGAGCATGACATTTTGAAGACTACTTTCAGGACAAGATACAGCCACTACGAGTTCTTGGTGACGCCTTTTGGGTTAACCAATGCTCTTGCAACATTCATGGATATGATGAATAGGGTATTCAGGCCATACTTAATTAGCTTTTTTTTATCATGCTCATCGATGACATTCTTATCTACTTGAAGAGCGAGGAAGAGCATCAAAGGCACCTCAGTTTGGCTCTGACCAGAATTAAGGAATAGTAACATAAAAGCATGTATGCACCAGAAATTAAACTTCATAAAAATAGGGCTTCTTGCCTTTTATAACCTCAAAACATTACATCATTCAGAATACATAGAGTTAGTTGCCTTAGGCGGCCGACTAAGTTACAAATGAAAACTCGACTCGATTATGAATATCTTACAAAAGGCATAGGGTAACTACGGCGAGCACTAGTGCTAAAGTGGGTCCTAGCCTCCTTAGTTAGTACTCAGGCATGATTGACTCTTCTTCTTCTGGCAACGAACGGTCTATACTTGCGTCAAAGTCTTTAGTCTTGAGAATGAAACCATAGGTAGATTAAGCAGCTATAACAAGTCCGTTAATGAAAGGTAATGCTATCGGGATGCAATAAAAACATTTCATGCAAATACTAGAATAATACGCAAGTGCATGAGAGGTATCATCCTCTCTCATTGCAATTACATGCATTCCTCAAAACCTGGTGAGGAATCATCCTCTTAGTAAAAACATATATATAAGCATGGTGATGAATCAACATTTATGCAAAATAGATGAAAACTGAATAGATGAAAACTAGATGAAAACTGAATAATACTATTATGGAGAGGAGTTTCCCATCTCTATATAATAGAAAATCTGTAAAAACTATTAGGTCAAATTTCATTCTTTGCTTATAGGCATTCATTCCTTCAGTTACTCATAGGCACACATTGAAACTTATTCCCCAGGTATGTTACTCTACTAGCATGTGATACATTGAGGGATCCTACATCCTGAGATACTAGGTGAGACCATATACAACATCGTTCCACCCTACTCCCCACAAGGCATTCTCCTACTTGTGTGATGTACGTGGTAATACTTCGTGGACTGGTCCCCAGAAGTTCTCTATCCCATACCATGATTATAGACTCTCATTAACTCAATAGACAATCACATGCACACATTAGCATCCAAAGTTCCCATTCAAGATATTGCATCAAAAGCATAAAACAATTAAAGCATAAAAAACATTGAAAGCATAAAAAATCAATGAGTAAATATAGCTAGAAACATAGTGCTGAAAATATTTATTTATGCTTGTAGAAAGAGGGGAGAATATTATAGAAGTGATGCAATGTCTCTCACACACAACATTCACCCCATATTACCCAGCACTATTTTAGAAGCTAATCTACCTTCCTACATTGGACGTCCTCTCATTGCTTTCTTGCTTTTTGGTTTTTGTAGCAATCGCCTTCTCGAGCTCTTTAGTGAATAAGGTCTCAAAAGTGGGATATTATCCCTCATCTAAGTCCTTTAAATAGAGTGGGAATGTCTAATGTCCTTTCTGACATATAACTAACTACATATATACTTGGATAAGAGTCTTTCTTCCTTGTCATGTCATATTGCAGGATACAAAGACAGGTGACCAAGGTATGGTTCACACACCCTACGGTCTGCCAACTTCTCAGTTCTCCTTTGAATGAGGATCTTCCACATGGCATTGAGCCATACTATTGGGTCCGGACGATACAACTTGTCAAGCTTTCACCTTTAATTTTAGAGCCACTCTGGATGTGACCTCTTAGATAGAATGTGGGCTTCTGTGCTTGTTGCTGACACATCACCGAATTCTTCCGTGTTATCCCAAAAAATTCCTTTGATTGGTTGTGCCAGTCATTGTCCATAGTTTCTCTATGGTGAGTGGTCCTTTCTCATCTTAGGCAGGTACCTTGTAACTCGGTTGAACTTATCAGTTCCTTCAGCTCCTCGTTCTTGTCCTTAAGGGAGATGAATTTTCTAGCTTGTCTATCGTGGCCAAGTTCCTCATCTCTACCTTGCTCTTGGACATGTCAGCTAGATTCCCACGTGGTACTTGTTCACCCAGATGTTTGACTAGCTGCACTTGGTGTCTCTTGTTGTTGGTTCCTAAGACCAATGGAGTGCTCCTCGTCTTTACCTTTACTTCAACTTCACGAATAGTTTATCCCCTTTCACATTAGATAGGACCCTCACATTCTCCAACTGTGTACCACCTACCCAGCTCCCTCTCTTTGGGTTTGAAAGTTGAACCCCAAAACCGAGCAACACAACTCCATTGGATGCATACCCCTACACTCACTCAATTTGCTCTTTCTTTCATAACACAAGCTTGCTCCTTTTGCAAGCAAGCTATCCCATGACATGCCTGGCCCCATGCCCTACCATGTACCAACTTTTTCAACCACCAAACCCACCTCCTCACTCAAGCCAACCGCCCCCTTCCCTTATGTCACTCTGTTCACTTCAAATCTTGCATCAAATCACTTGGTTAGCTTCACAAGCAAGAGCATTTCAACCCATCCCCTGCCATGTACCAAAACCCCTCCTTCAAAATCCTCTCATCTCAATTTATTTTGTTCGCATGTCCCCCATCATTCTCTCTCACTTGTACACAAACTTGCACATCAAACCTTGCACAAAAGAGAGAAGCCGAGTGTGAGAGAGGAGAAAGAAGGGAGCTAGCCTTTCTCTTAGTGACTAATTTCAGTAAACCCTTGTTCTTCAACTCTTCCTCTTTCATTTTTCTGATACTCAAGTTAGGAACAGTTAGTATGTGTGTTAGAATGTTTTTCTTAACTGAAATGGTTGATCTTTGATAGTTTTGGGATATGCTCAATTCGGCTAGCTTGAGTGTATGTTGTTTTGAAGTTTTAACTTGAAGTACCACATAGTCTTAGGATTTGCTTGATAAATTCGGTTTTGATGAAATATGGTGACTTGTATGGGGAGTCTAATCTCAGTTTGAGCTTGTAAGAAAAGTTCTCTTATTCAAAACCTTGCATGAATTGATTAGGGTTAGTGAAACTGGAAGTTAGTGTGAGCTTCCTTTGTGAGTTAATTCTTTTGAGCTCTAAACTCTCTGTTTGGTGAGTAGATCCTCAAAATCCTTTTCAATGGAAGCTAGATAAATGTGTTAAGCTTTAATTGAAATCATGAAACTTGTGTTTAAGTTGAGTTGTGATGCACTTTTATGGATTCAAGATCTCGGTGCAAGCCTTGAGGTTCTTAGCTATTTGCTTCTGTTAATCTTGAAACTTGGTAAAGATATAATTAAAATGATACTAAAAACTACCTAAAGCTTGAATACGGTGATCATGGGTAAGCTATTTCAAGAAAACTACAAAGCTACATAAGAATTTAGTCAAAGACTCAGGAGTGAAGGAAATGCATGTTTTGGGTTGTGGGAAGTGGTTTGATTTGAATACTTTCTCTTTGATATCATGAACTAGTTGCTTACTGTTATGCAATACCATCTTGAAATGGGTATGCAACATGTTAGAAATTAGGATATGTGACTTAATGAAGTTCTTAGTGCCAATTTGCAAAAGAAAAGTTAGGAACATCATGCTAAGTCTCGGGTTGTGATATGTGACTATGTTGACTATATTATGTTATAGATATTCGGTTATGACATGAACCTTGGGTGCCAAAATATTGATAATCTTTGATTTAGTTTATTATAAGTGTTGAACTTGTGAATCGAGAGATTTCAATATGATCTTAGGACTAAATCACACTTAGTGAAACATGGTGTAGTATGTGTTTTAGTTTTGGTGAATTTCTTGTAGTAATTGCATGATTCATCAAATTATAAGTTCAAAAATAGATTTAAAACATAAAATACATAGGGCTTGTAAAGTCTTGTGAATTTTGGGGCTAGATTGCAAATAATGAAAGTTTAGGTCATATTTGCGAAGAGTGCTCAAATAGTGTTAGATTCTGTAATTGCCCTTGATAACATGATTCGATATATCTCTTATTTCAGCCTACGAGGATTTAAAAAACTCAAGAATTTTGTAAGTTCACTTCTAACATACTCTCAGTATATGCTAGTATGTTAAATAATAGATATCATGCTAGTGATTTATGTATTACTTTTAGTTCTCATCTATATCCAAAATATTTATGTCATATCATATTGCCATCTGTGATGAAGCATTGCTAACTATCATGAAGCATGAATATCTATCATGGAACATGAATGTATGTAATGAATTTCGAGTTAAGCATGAAATTAAATTCTTTTCAAAAACCCAAAGTTAGGATGGAGGATAATTCTAGTGGAACTCCCTTATCTACTATAAAGTGTATAAAATGGAATGGAATCCTTTGGGTTGATAAATAATTGTCAACGGGTTTCAAATGGGGTCAAAAGATTCCAAGAGAGAAGTCAAAAGCACCTAACATTGGTGGGTTCCGTGAAGACTTACATTGTATTGCGCCATCAATCCCCATCGCTAGTCCCTTTTTTTTTTTCCCACATCCACCCCTAACTCATCCTCATTTGGTTATCCTAACTTACACAAGATTAAGCACTTCAAACTTTCCATAAGAGGAAAATTGAGTGAGTGAGAGAAAGGGTGATAGAGAACAAGTCTCATTCTCCAAGCGCAAATTCAGTAAGCCCATTTTCCAATCCCTTCCTCTTCTATTTTGACTACTCAAGTTCGCCTAGCATGGTTGTATGTTGTTTGGAGCTGTGAATTGGAGTGCCATATAGGCTTAGGCTTTACTTGATGATTTCAGTTTTGATGAAGTTGGTGACTTGTATTGTGTATCAAATCTTGGCTTGAGCTTGTAACACTAGTTCTCTCACTCCAAAATTTGCATGAATTACTTAGGATTATTAAAATTGAAAGTTAGTGTGAGCTTTCTTGGTGAGTTGATTTTTCTTAACTCTAAAGTTTTGGTTTTGTGAGTGGATCCTCTAAACCCTTTTTAATGGAAGTTAGATCTATGTGTTAAGCTTTGATTTGAAACATGAAACTTGTGATTGAGTTGAATTGGTGATGTATGTTATGGATACATGATTTTGGTTCCAGGTTTGACGTTTTAGCTATTGACTTGATTTAATCTTGAAATTTGGTTATGACATGGTTAAAATGGTGCTAAAACCTAGCTAAGGCTTGGCAATGATGATCATGTGTGAGTTACTTCAAGAAAATCAACATGCTATATAAAAATTTAGTCAATTATTCAAGAGTAAAGGACATGCATGTTTTGGTTTTAGGGTTTGTGGTATGAGTTGTATTCCATCTCTTTAATATCATGAACTAGATGCTTGGTGTTGTGTAATACCATCTAGAAATGAGTACTTAGCATGTTAGAGATTAGAATGTGTGGTTTATTGAAGTTCTTAGTGTTCATTTGGAAAAGAAAAGCTAAGAACACCAATTTGGTTATGACTGAAAACCTAAGATGCTAACATGTTGTTAATCTTTGTTTTAGTCTAAAACTTGCGGATCAAGGGATTTCACTATGATCTTAGGCCTAAATCACAGTTAGTAAAGATTTAGTGTATCATGTATTTCAGCCTTGGTGGATTTCTTGTAGTAGTTGCATGATTCATTAAATTATAAGTTAAAAAATGGATTTAGGATTTGAAAACACATGAGATTTGTGAAGTTTGGGCTGAATTGTAATTGTTGAAAGTCAGGGAATTATTCGCAAATTTTATGAAATTAAGGGTCACTTTTACAAATAGTGCTCTAAGAGTGTCAGATTCTGGGATTTTCGTTGATAATGACTAACCTTAGTATATCTCTTGTTTCATCCCACTTTGATTTACTAAACGCAAGAACTTTGTAGGTTAGCTTCTAACTATTCTCAGTATATGCTAGTATACTGAATAATAAATACCATTCCCAATGATTCATGTTTTATTTAAATTCTCTTCAATATTCGAAACATTTATGTTATACGTTGATGCCATATGTCATAAGCAAAAATATCTATCACATAACATTAACATTTGTCATGAAGCATGCGAGTTGTCACGAATTTTAAGCTAAGCATAAAATTAAGTTTCTATCACAAACCCAATTCTAGGATGGAGAATTATCTTAGTGGAACTCTTATATCCACTCTGGAGTGAATAAAATGGAGTGAAATCTCCTAGATTGACAAAGAATTGTTAACAGACTTCAAATATGTTAAAACGATTCTCGAAGTGAAGTCAAAGGCACCTAACATTGGTGGGTGCTGCTAGGACTCATGGTAATGGTTAATTTGAACTACCATGAGGTAAAACTCTGATGATGTATTTACAGTTGGTGAACGAATCTGTGATGTGATATAGTAAACAACAGGAGCACATGGTTTATGGGGAACCTTGAGGCGTCCACTCTCTATAAGAACAAGAATAAGAATGAACAAAATCTTTTTATGAAAGCAAGCATGTTATGAAGTATGAAACTCTTATGTCGATGATGTTATTTTTCTTGTAAAAGCAAGCTCATGTTAGTCATGCATATACACCATGTTTAGTATCATGCATACTTTGTAACCTGACGGAAGATTAGTTACATAATTAACTTGTTGAGATTGTAAAATCTCACTATGGTAGTCCCAACTACTATTCTCACCCCCAATGGTAGAAGTTGTACCTGGTTACCATGAAGACAGATGAACCAGCCTCGACAAGATTGATTAGTGAGAGGCTAAATCTGGAGGACCTAATGGAGATTATCCTCCTATTTTTTTAACATTATTTTACTTTTGAGAGCTGAGATGCGCGAGGGGCTCAACCTGTAGTTAAGAAACTATGTAGTCATCGGTAATTAAGGAGTTCATACTCCGGTACTATGTCTCATTTGAGTTAAGGTTATGTTTGGATGGTAGATGAACCTATTTATGTATTAATGTTATAAACGGTATTTTGGGATTGAGCTTTGTCACTCATCATTTCACATACCACACATCACACTTTTTTTTCTTTTATTTTTTTTAGTTTTATACATGCTAAACTAAATGAGTTCTTCTACTTATCATCCTTATATACATACTTGCTAAGAGAAAAAAAATAAAAAAATCATGTGTAATGTGTGGTGTAGGGATGATGAATAGAGTTTTTCTTTGGGATTAGTCTATTTTGGTGCAACTATTGATTGAACAAAAACTAATTTCACTGTGATTATTGTATATTCCTAGAAGCATACTAGGTGCATTGCATGTTACATGTCATGAACGGGAGTATATAACCTTGTGTTGCATGTTCCAATGCTTCAGTCTCTGTCAAATCCAAGTGGAGGTTGAAGGCGTCACATTATGGCTATATATGGGGGACTTTAATGAGATTCATGAGCAACATGAGAAATATGGACGAGCTGTTAGACCTTATGGTTAGATGGAATCCTTTAGAAAAGCCATGGAGGATTGTGGTTTAAGTGACTTGAGTTACAAAGGGAATATAGTTACTTGGAGTAATAAAAGAGAGGGGAATGATTTCACAAAGAAAAGCTTTACATAGCATTGGGAAATTCTAAGTGGCTTAACCTTTTTATTGAAATAAGTGTCAGCACTCTAGCAGTTTATAGCTTAGACTATAGTCCATTTCTTATCTCAATGAGTAATGGGTTGGAATATGTCAGAAGGAATAGAAGAATTTTCAGGTATGAAGCAAGCTAGGGTAGGAGAGGCGGAATGTAGTGATTTAATCAAAAGTAACATGGGTTTGCTCTCCAAGGTCAAATAATTATTTGCAAGCAGCTACAAAAGGCCTGAATAGGTGCAAAACTAGGTTGGTTAAATGGAGCAAGGAGGATAAAGAAATTAGAAGGGAGCTACTAAGGCTAAATTAGCATAGATTAAATCTCTCAAAGAATCTAACCTTGGTTGTCATACTGTGGAAACAAAATAGTTATAGAAAGAAAGGGCTCTTCTGCTTGAAGAAGATGATCTAAAATAGAAACAAAGAGCTAAACACAAATGGCTAAAGGAGAGAGACAGAAATACAAAATGTTTTCACAAATGTACTTCTCAAAAAAGACATCCAAACACTACCAATAGTATCACTAATGGGGATGGCAATAAAACTACCTCTTCACAAGAGATAAGTCAACTTTTTCAAAATTTTTACCAAGAGTTGTTCACTACATCTGAGCCAAAAGGAGTTGCAGAATGCTTGCAACTTATGCATTCATTAGTTATTGAGGAGATGAATGATATGTTGCTTCAAGAATTTTCTGCCACAAAGATCGAAGAAGCTATTTTCAAAATGAATCCTTTAAGTTCTCCTGGCCCATATGGTTCAGCAAGGTTTTTCCAAAAAAATTGGAACATAGTTGGCCAAGATATTTGTGATGCAGTACTGGCAGCCCTAAACTCTAATAGATGGACATATGACATAAATGAAACTTTTATAGTTCTGATTCCAAAGAGAAAAGATCCCACAAAAGAATCTGACTTTAGGCCAATAAGGATATGCAATGTCGTATACAAGATTATTGCAAAAGTGCTGGCCAATAGATTGAAAACTATAATGCTAGTGATCATTTCCCCCACCCAAAGTGCCTTTGTCCTTGAGAGATTAATATCTAATAATGTGATTGTTTCCCATGAATCTATGCACACAATGCAATGTAGGATGAAAGGAAAGTTGGATACATGGCCTTGAAATTGGACATGAGTAAAGCATATGATAGGATCGAGTGGAACTTTCTTAAAGCAATTATGGAAAGGATGGTTTTGCCAATAAATAGATTGATCTCATTATGAAGTGTCTCCCTAATGTTTCTTATCCACTATTACTAAATGGAGTTCCACAAAGAGCTTTCAAACCTTCAAGGAGCATTAGCTAGGGTGATCTTGTATCATCCTACCTGTTCAGCTTACCCTCAAAAGCTCTTAGCACACTACCCAATAGAGCTGAATATACTGGTCTAATTAATGGCATTGCCACTAAGAGGATGGCTCCACAATAATAACTTGTTTTTCGTAGATGCCAGTTTGTTGTTTTGCCAAGCTAGCTCTTTGGAATTGAGTAGGCTACTCAATCTACTAAAAGTTTATGAACAAGCATCTGGCTAGAGATTGAATAAAGATGAAACATCTATCTTCTTTAGCTTCAATACCAGGAAAGCAACAAAAGGCATAATCACTAGCATTATAGGCATTCAATCCATTGGTTCCTATGAAAAGTATCTTAGTTTACTAGCTCTGGTAGGAAGATCTCGATCTAAATCTTTCAAAGGTAATCTCGATAGGTTGAGGAGTAGATTAAGCAACTGGAAGTTGAAGTTCCTCTCTTAAGTTAGAAAAGAGATACTGATCAAATTAGTAACACAAGCCATCCTACCTATAGAGCGTGAGTTTTTAAACTTCCCAAAGGCCCACTGCAAGAGATTAACAAACTTATGCAAGGTTAGTGGTGGGGCCAAATAGGCTAGGAAAAAAGAATTCATTGGACTAAATGAGACAAAATATGGAAGGCAAAGTCAATAGGTCGGTTGGGATTGCGAGATTTTGAAAATTTAACCTTGCAATGTTGGCAAAGCAAGGTTGGAGGTTCCTACAAACTCCATATTCACTTGCTGCTTGAGTTCTCAAACTTAAATATTTCCCTAAAGTTGATTTTCTTCAAGCAAAGATAGCAATCCTTGCTTTCAAAATATGTAAGAATCTAGTCAGAAAAATGGTTTCTTCAACCAAGTTCTTTTAGAACTCGGAGTGAAGTGACAATTCTAGTTGCAAAGACTAAAGTTGTTGAACTTATCGATGCAAACAAAAAGAGTTGGAATCTCAATTTGGTCAAAGAAGTTTTCACAAATGCTGAAGCAGAGATCATTTGTCAAATTCCCATAAGTCATAGCACCAGACCAAATAATGTGGAAGTCCACAGACAATGGATTCTTCACAATTAGGAGTGCATATCATCTTCAAGGTGAAGTGCAAAGCAAATCATAAGGCCAAACTTCTAAAAGCAACACAAAAAGTGAAAGATGAACTAAGATTTGGAAGCTGCCAATCCCAAATGTGCTGTCTACTAAGCTAAAATTGTTCAAGGAGAAAATAGTGGAAGGTCAATACCACCCTTTCTGTTTACAAGACCCATAATCTATTGAACATGCATTATGAAAATGTATTGCTACTATGTGAGGGCAATGCCCAAAGAAGATTCAAAAGAGAAGAGTTGTCAACAACAACCTTAAGGAAACTATGGAAGAAATGTTGAGAAGTTGAACAAGGAGGAGATGGAAGAAATGATAGCAGTGCTTTGGAAACTCGAGAGAAGAAGAAATGATTCTGTTTTTAACGAAGTTCTCACCCACCCAAATTCTCTGTTGCAGCATATACACTAGTTACTGCAAGATTTTAGAGACTCTCAATGTAAGGCTACTAGTCAGGCAACAATTGCTAATAGTCAAATAGGTGGATGGGAAGCTCCCCCAAGGGATAATTTCAAAATCAATTGGGATGTTGCAATAGATAGGGTGCACTGGTAGTAGTACTACAAGATTGGAATAGGGTTATAGTTCATGATTGGGAAGGCAATGTTATGGTAACAATGAGAAAGAAGAAAGATTTGTTTCCAGATCCTCTGTTAGCAGAGACTTATGCCTCCAAGCAACAATCTTTAGCATTGATTTGCGACTGAGGAGAATAATACTAGAGGGGGATGCAATTAAAGTGGTAAAGGCTATTCAAGATCAGTGGCATGAGATTTGAAGTGCACAGGAATGCTCATATCCAATGTCAAGGATAAGCTTCAAAGTTATGCTCAATGGTCGGTTAGACATATCAATAGGGAATCAAATCATGTAGGTGCACACACTTTGGGAAAGAATGCTTTAGACATTCCTGATTTTATTGTTGACACAGAGGAAACTAGCTCCACAGTGTATTATTTCTCTTTTATAGAGGTCTTTATCAATGAAAGTTGATTGGTTTAAAAAAATGAATCCATCTCCAATCACAAGATAATAAGCAGAACGACCAAAATCTCAGATAAGAATAATCAGGAAGGGCAGAAGACCATACTTCAGCTGGGCAGCTAGGTCCAATGATAATTGAAGGAGAGAGATAAACCAAATAGCAAGTGTATTGATTGTCTTTTCCGTAGGAAGTTTAAACAACCCAACATTTAAAGCATACAACGCGCTCTATTGTGAATTTCAAGGAATGACACAGTAGTTTTAGGTTGAGTCATATATATAAATATATAAACTGGACATTTTGGGTTGAAATTCTCCATCCAAACTCTTGAAGCTATTGAACTGGGACAATTTTTTCTTGCATTGTCGGGGGCCTTTCTGAGATTAGTTAGAACTTATTTTTCCAAACACTCTGTCTAAAAAATAACTGTCTTCTACTGTACAAAGCTTTTGGAAATATTTTATTCTTGCATAACTCTTAAGTCGCTATGTTGTTTATTCCAATAAAATTGCTTATTTATAATTAGTTATTTCTAACAAAATGATTATTTTCGATTAAAATAAGTTTATTTTTGTCGCAAAAGAATGGTCACAAATACCCGTTTTTCTTGTAGCGTGCATGATTTTCTTACTTAGCTACTTCTCAATCAAATCCTTTGATTAAACACTATTTTCTTAATTAAAAAAATTTTCCAAGACATTTCTCGAAAAGTTATATACAGACAAGTTAGAAAGCACAATCTTTAGAACACAAAAGGGACTATAAAGACTGGAAAAGGTTTAGATTGTTTCATTGTTCCCTATAGGGCTGTATTCTCATACTAATACCCTCAATGCAAGATTTTGAACTTTACCTATAGAAGCTAGAGAGAGTGAATGTGTTTTTATGAAAATTATGCAAGACTTATAATCTAACCGATCAAAATATCTGAGCAACCACATTTATCAAAATCCAAAACTAAGAAAATCTACTTTGGGTCCTAAGCTAGCACTTAAATATATATATATATATAATTATATATTTAAGTAATGACTACTAACGTTTTATATACTCATAAAACCTTTGCTTACTCTAAATTTGATTTCCAATTCTCACAAGTCAGGACCCACTTGATCACTCTATATCATGAAATTATAAGCTCCAGGACTTCGGTCTTTCTACATGACCGAACCAGCTTGTTCCAATCTATTGGATCTAGTACGCATAGCTGCATGGATGAACTCACCAACATCTCGATGAACTTATTGACTCTTCGAAAACAAAATGATTATATGATTAGCATGGTAGTAATTAATCTATGTAAAGTGTTCAGTTTTAGGCTCTATATATCGTAAAGTGTTTTCTCTCACAAAAAGCTAATATATAGTATATTAGAAAAATGCTCCTTGTGGAGGGATAAAATACCACAACCCATAGATGGGCCTAACACACTAGGCCACCACTAGAGACAAGGAGGGACATGAGAGCATGCAGAGTCAAGAATCAGGGGGGTGTCAAGGGGTCAGGAGGCATGGGGGGAGTTAGGAAGGTGTTAGGGGTTAGGAAGCATGGGTGTGTCAGGAGGCTTTTTTTTTTTTTTTGGGGGGGGGGGGGGGNTCTCTTCTGCTTCTCTCTCAGCAACCTCTTAAGGAAGACAACATATCCAACAAGAAGAGTTCAAACTTTCTTCGTACAGTAAGAAATGAGAGGCCATAAGAGATTATAAACAAGTATATTATAGTAGATTTTTTCTCCTCAAATGACCATGGACATAGGCGACATGCTGAACAACGTAAATCTATGTGCCCCTTACTTTTACTTTCTCTGCACTTGTTTTCCATTCATTGCCATGGATGTACGCATCACCACTGTATAGTCGCACCGGAATACTTATAGGAGTTCCAAACAATACCGATCGAGGCCCAGTCTACTTAGTCGGCTAAGAATGACTATTTTTCTCCTTTCGGCTTGTTGTGTGATTTTTACAACATCAACAGTGGTGCCGTCTTTAGGATTCGTTTTACTTTGTAAGCCAGAGGTGGGATAAGGATGATTTTCTGGTGCACTGAATAAATTCTGAATGATGAATGAAGCTTCCTCAAAATAAGTACTCCCAGTTCTCCTGCTCTTATTTTTACTAATGATGCAATCGCAATAATCGAGCAAGTAAAC
Source organism: Pterocarya stenoptera (assembly GCA_003123785.1). Classification (NCBI taxonomy): domain Eukaryota; kingdom Viridiplantae; phylum Streptophyta; class Magnoliopsida; order Fagales; family Juglandaceae; genus Pterocarya; species Pterocarya stenoptera. The sequence goes on along the minus strand of QEOT01001605.1, from coordinate 268,776 downwards.
TCTTCCTCACCTATGTAGTTGGTAATATTGTGACAGCTTGAGGCTCAGGGCTCTCCTCTGCTCAGGGGTCCCCTCTGCTCCTTTGTTTAGGGGTCTCCACTGCTCGGGGCTCAGGGCTCTCCTCTGCTCCTTTACTCAGGGGTCTCCGCTGCTCCACTGCTTGGAGCTCTCCTCTGCTTCTTTACTTAGGGGTCTCCGTTGCTCCACTGCTCAGGGCTCTCCTATGCTTCTTTGCTCCTATGCTCCCCTACTGGGCCCACCCAAGCTCTCCTAGCGGACTCCCCCAACAGGCTCTCCTAATGGACTCTCCTAGATGGCTCACCCGAACTCTTCCAGTGGGTTCCTTGGACTCTCCTAGCGCGTTCACCCGGACTCTCCTAGCGCGTTCACCCGGACTCTCCTAGTGGACTCCCTAAGCGAGCTCTCCCAGCGGGCTCCCTCACCAGGCTCACCTAGGCTCTCCTAGCAGACTCCCCCAATGGGCTCACCCGGGCTCTCCCAGCGGGGTCTCTCTATGGGCTCACTCTGACTCTACCCACCAGACACATCCGAACTCTCCCCAATGATCACGTCTGGACTTTACTTAGTAGGCACATTTAGACTACTTTAGTCGAGCCTCAATAATGGCACATCTCCAACCTTTGCCGCACTCCAACAGAGTAATTCAGCATAGACAAGGCACTTACGCAACAAGCTTAGTCTCTCAGTTGGCCACAATGCATTTGCTAAGGGCCAGGGCCTCTTGAGCTTTGCCCCTTCACAGCCAGTCGGACGCGAGTCACTTGACTTGCCAACTTTCGTGCAATGCATGGTCGCGATGCATTGGCTAATGGCCAAAGTCTCTAGAGTTTTTCCCTTTACAGCCAATTGGACACAAGTCCCTTAACTTGCCGACCTTCGTGTACCACAAGCTTAGTCCCTCGGCTGGCCACAATGTATTGGCTAAGAGCCAGGGCCTCCCGAGCTCTGCCCCTTCATAGCCAGTCGGACACGAGTCACTTGACTAGCCGACCTTCTTGCAATGCTTGGTCGCGATGCATTGGCTATGGACCAAAGCTTCTCAAGCTTTCTCCTTCACAGCCAGTCGGACACAAGTCCATTTACTTGTAGACCCTTGTGCACCACATGCCCAGTTCCTCGGCTAGCCACGATGCATTGGCCAAGGGTCAGGGCCTCCAGAGCTCTGTCCCTTCATAGTCATTAGGACACGAGTCACTTGACTTGCCAACCTTCGTGTAATGCATGGTTTGGATGCATTGGCTAAAGGCCAAAGCTTGTCGAGCTTTCCCCTTCACAGCCAATATGACACAAGTCCCTTGACTTGTCGACCTTCGTGCACCACAAGCCTAGTCCCTTGGTTGGCCGCGATGCATTAGCAAAGGGCCAGAGCCTCCCAAGCACTGCCCCTTCATAGCTAGTCAGGTACAAGTCCCTTGACTTGACTATCTTTGTGATACAAGCCAAGTCTCTAGACTCACCATGTTGCATAACCGCTGCTAGCGGGTTATCTTCGGGAATGAGCCTTTCGTAGTTAACAGGCCTCCGAGCTCCACAACTGCCTAGTGCAGGTACCTTTGGGAACAAGTCAATGGGCTCAAAAATTTCCTAAAGTGGACCCAGGGGGTCGGCGGGCCCTCTAACTGCTTTGTGTGAGTTACGTCACACAAACTCCAATACTAACAACAAATAAAACATAGGCATCAAACGAACATACACTTTACAAATAACAACAAACAGCTAAGCTCCGCACTTTCACCATACGTGGTTGAGCCAGCCTTCCACCGCATCCAAGCTCCGCTCGCACGATATGCTATTGAGCCAACCTCCTACCACATCCAAGCTCTCCGCTTGCACTATATGCGGTCGAGCTAACCTCCCGCCGCATCCGAGCTCTATGCTCTCACTATACACGGTTGAGCCAGCCTCCTGCCACATCCAATCTCTTCACTTGCACCATACGTGGTCGAGCCGATCTCTCGACACATCCAAGCCCCTTGCTCACATCATAAGCGGTTGAATACACCCCCCGCCTGAATTCACCCCTAGAGACATTAATTACTTAACACAAGCGGATTATTTTGTTTTATTGTTGATGACTTTTGTTTTATCTTAAAGATTCTCAAGGACTTTTGTTAAAATAAGTTGCCCTTAAGAATCGTGGGTTTCTATGGAGGGATAAAATATCACAACCCATAGTTAGGCCCAGCCCACCAAGCCACTACTAGGGATAAGGAAGGACATGAGAACATGCAGATGTTAGGAGTCAGGGGGTGTCAGGGGTCAGGGGTTAGGGGTCAGGAGGCATGGGGAGAGTTAGGAAGGCGTCAGGGGTCAAGAGGCTTGGGGGTTAGGAGGCATGGGTGTGTCAGGAGGCCCGCCCGGCCCCGCGGATGGGGGGGGGGGTGTTAGAAGTTAGGGGGTCAAATACCCAACCACCAATAGTTGCAGGAAGAGGTTCATATAAAAGGGGATGCCCAGACAACTTCAACTCTCTCGTCTTCTTCTCCTTCATCAACCTTTCAAGGAAGACAGCGTCTCCAACAGGAAGAGTTCCAACTTTCTTTCTACAATGAGAAATGATAGGCCATGAGAGACTATAAACAAATATATTATAGTGGACTTTTTGTCCCCAAGCAACCTTGGACGTAGGCAACATGCCAAACCACATAAATCTGTGTGTCATTTACTCTTTCTTTTTCTACACTTGTTGTCCATTCGTTGCCATGGATTTACGCATCGCCATCGTACAGCCACACAGAAATACTATCGAGGGCCCCAAACCACACCGATCAAGGCCCAGCCTACTCAATAGATCGAGAATGACTCTTTCTCTCCTTCCGGCCTGTTATGCGATTTTTACAGCACCACACTGCCCAGATCACTTAGAAAAATCATGTACAGGAAGTATCCGTAGCTATAAATATATGGCTTAAATCAGAGTTAAGGATTTCAGAAACTATTAAAAATTTTGAGCTAGCTAGCCTAGTTTGCTCGACTAAGACACATATCTCATTCGCTCTAACAAGTCATTTTTCTTGATTGGGACATCTTTCACGTGTCTAATGAAATACCCCGTAGAGTTTCAAATGATCCTTTTTTGTCACACGTGTCTAGCGAACAACAATATATAGCTCTTACTTGATTAAACATCTCACAAGTTGTCTAGTGAAATCTTTGCGGAAGCCTTGATATATCAATTCTACATCTGATCATGGATGTCTAACTAACTAATTATTATTGTGACTTGAAATTTCGGTCAATTTTCAACTTCAATTCAATTCAAACCAATTACCGGGACTAATTTTTTCTTATTAGAATATGTAAATACAATTATTGAATCTAATACCACCTAAGAAAACTGCATCCACTATTGTGATTTATAGGCCTATGATTGAAAGGATTTATAGGCACCAACTCATAGACCTCTTTTTTAAACAAAAAACAAAAAAACAAAAGCAAAATAAAAACAGAGAGATGAGATAGAGATAGTACGTGGCTTGATTGCATTTTCCTTCGATGAAAGAAATGTCCACCTGGACAGAGCCATCTCTTTTCCCGTGTCCTTGTATATAAAGTCCCCATTCTCATCCTGAAAAATACCACAGAGAGAGAGAGAGATGAGGAGCATGAAAGGGGAAGTAATGCTCAATATTCCTGCCGAGAAGGCCTGGGAAATGTACACAGACAACGAAATTATTAGCAAAATAAATCCGGAAATGCTTGCCCAAGCTGAATACATCAAAGGAGATGGCAGCCCCGGGAGTCTTAGGCGTTTCAAGCTCGGCCCTGGTAGTATCTTTCACTCTCAAAGCTCGAGTATCTGCGAGTCTCCCTTTATTCTATTTATATATATATATGCACTTCCTTAGATGTATTCTATTTATATATATAAATATATATATGTATTTATATATATATATATAAATACATGCACTTCCTTTTGGCGTGATTGATATCTTACCCTATCTCGTTCCAGCTCAATTTAAGTGGTAGAGATAATAAATCTAGAGTCTTTCAGCATGCAAACAAGAACACTTCTCTACTTATAGGTTAAAAAAAAAAACTTGACCAAGTTGAGGATGGATGTCCAAACTCTCGGTCATCAAAAGCACCCTAGAATGACAATTTCTAACTTGAGTTCAAGTCCTAGATTCCATCGACCTTATTTCTTAAACCGATCTAGCCAAAAAACCCATTGCATTCATGGTAATTTAGTAGCATAATTTTGGGTATTGAGATTCCAAAAGGAAATTAATAACTAACCACGCAAAATGTGCTGTACTTTTCAGGCGTCAGCAAATACGTGAAAGAATCAACTCAGAAGATAGAGAACGTGGAGAAAGGGAAGTCGGTAACATATAGTGTAATTGGAGGTGATCTAAGTAGGATGTATGAGCCATATAAGGTTACCTTCTCATTTATACCAGTGCAAGGAAAAGAGAAGGAGATGTGCGTGGCTGAGTGGAGGGCTGAGTTTGAGGCATTGACGCCGGCAACGCCTCCACCAGAACAGGCGAGGGATGCAGCTCTAGGTTTCCTCGAGTGGCTTGACAAGTTTGAGCTATGCTTCTAGCTAGCCACCTTAAATAAATGAGCCATGTAGAATTATAACATGTACTGTACTACTTTTTGTTTTATGTTACAGCGCTGGTCATAAAGATTTCTTAACGATCAAAAGCAATATATGTTAAGAGAAATATTATATATGTAGAGTGTGATAGTGAATAATGACTGATATATAATAAATTCATGCACATGTTAAAGTATAGTCCATGCATGTGGGATGTCATGATTGGTAATGTTTGCCTGCTGATAAATAATTTCATCATACGTGTGGTCATTTTTGGAGAACCTGATATCCCAAAATAAACAGAGTTGTATGTGTGGGCTTTCTGAGAAAGCAAAAAAATATGAAAATGAAAAATGGGAATTATTATTGTAGCCGATTAGTGGTAGTGAAAGGATTAGCTATTGAGTACTCCAACTCTCTACATGAGATTAAGGGTGTGCAACCGGATCCGGATCCGGATATCCGGCCATAACCGGATCCGGATCCGGCTTTTAGAAACCGGGCGGTTATCCGCCCGGATTTAATCCGGGTTATAACCGGATATCCGGATTTAATCCGGGTATCCGGATTTAAATCCGGATTATAACCGGATGAATCCGGTTTTTACTTTATTTTTTTTTTTTTAAACTCCTTAAAACTTTAAAAAGAATTTATAGCAACTTTTTTTTAAAATTCTAATTTCATGCTTAAATTATCCAAATTGTTTTTAAAATATAATTTAAACACTTCCTAAAATTAATTAATACAAAAATAAATTAAAGAACAAAATAAATAAAAATGCAAAATAGATAATATTGTTGTTACATCACAATAAAAAACATAAATTTACGAAGAACAAAATAAATTTGATCAGAGTGATTAGGGGCTTTTTTCTGATCCTCTTAAACTTCTTCATCATCATCTCGATCACACCCTTCGTCTTCTTCTTCTTCTTCTTCCCTTCTGGTTCGCTTCCTCTCTTTTGACTTACTATTTTGCTGGGAACGTCAAGCTCTTTAAAAAGACAAGATTAATATATGTTAAAAACTTGAACTTATAAGTTCAATTGATAATACTTTTCGAAACAGAGAAATCAAACAAAGAAAAATAAATGAGGCAGGTAGACAACTTTAGCGCAACCATTACATGCTAAATCTGGAAAAAAGTTTGTAGTGTTATCAATATTACTTGTAATTGCTTTTTGATCAGTAATATTACATGTAACTGCTGAAGATGTCTTGAATAATATTTTGAATTGGGTACTCTGTAAATTGATTTCTTCATCAAAAAAGGAGAAAATAAATCTCCAATCATGTGATTAGAAACTGGTGACTGGTTGAGAAGGAGAAAGCTGCTCAATCAACAGGCAGCAGAATTCATTCAAACCATGTAAAGCCAACTACTGCCATGCTATGATTCTAATGTCATTTCACATTTGTCTCTTGACTGTTTAAAAAGCCACATGCCGGTGGAACATATCATAATATAAAATCCATTAATTAGATCCTTATGTACCTCATATCCTGCAGTAGCACCACAATATAGAGCAGCAAGCTGGCGACGATTTGTTGCTCCTGCATCTGTAGTCTCATCCAACAGCACTATGTCACCCACTTCAAAAATCTAGAGACAAAATTAGAAATGAGGGAACTTTCTCCAGAGATATACAACAGAAAGTGCAGGAAGAATATTCCCATGCAAGATGAAGATATGAAAAAAAATCCAATAAATGCAAATAATGCTAAAAAATCTGAACTCATTATATTCTAACCCTTACATGGCTTCTAAGAAATTCATAAGCTGCCTTCTTTTTCCCTAAATGCATAAGCTGTCTATTAATGGATTAAATAAGACATAAAAGATGCTATATTTAATTCAATAATTTTACAAAGTTTGTATTTATCAGCACATAATTAAACAACATGACTCCATAAAAAGAGCATTAGAACTACGAATAGTATGCAGTACTACTCAAAAATTAGTAAACCCATATGCTCAAACATTATGGGCTTTGGAAACTAATATGATAGAAACTAAACAGACTCATCTCATGATGAGATGAGTTCTCTCTCTCTCTCTCTCTCTCTCTCGGTGAGATATCCTCCTCTTAGTAGCAGTATACCTTGCTCCCTCTCCTTCCAACCCAACAATCGTCTCCAATAACATTTCATCCTCATCCTCACTTCATTTCTCTCCGTCTCTTCAGTCCATCTAACCTCCATAACTACATACTATGTCATCCCACTCAACACAATAGAACTCGATAAGTTCATCACTGAAGTCGAAGCCTTAACATCGAATGAATTAAAGCTGGAACCGGAACCAGAAGCAGCAAAGAATTTCTCAAGTTTAGCGCTGGTTGAGAATCTGATCTCTTCAAAGTCCCTTAACAAACAAATTTTTCATGCTACAATAAAACTGTGATCTGGAGCTTTGTTATTGGACTTACTATAGAAGATATTGATATCAATACTTAAGATCCCCTTCACCTTCCCAACAACTAAGAGAAAGAACGAGTTCTGGAACTTTAAAGGCTTCTACATGGTGCTCCGTCAATGGCCCCCTGGCCTTAGTATCCAAGAAATCCCTTTACATTACTCCATCTTTTGGATACAAATATATGGATTACCGAGATGCTGAAAAAAATGAATGCTGAAAAAATAGGGCAGGTCTTGGGGAATCTCATAGAAGTCGATTTCGCTTCTATTTATGGGGTGGCACTGAGAAGATTCCAAAGGATAAAAGTGGAGATCAATGTTAACAATCCTCTTCTTGAAGGCTTCGATCTTTTTCGTCCGAATAGAGCAACAATTAGGATCTTTTGTAAATACGACGTCTGTCCGCTGTTACACATGCGGGAATCTAGGTCATATTCAACAAGCATGGATGAGAGTCACTAATAACAATAGTAGAAGAGGTAATCCTTTTGAGATTCAGCATCAAGAAAATCCAACCAACATCTCAACCAAAGAAAAAATGCATCCAGAATATGCCTGTAAGAGTTTTATTAAAACTCTGTCCCATAGTACACCCATATTTTAATGGGTTTAGACTAGTTCAAATATTATAATTTAAGTAATGAGTCATAGTGGGACATGAATACCTCCATTCTAGTCATAGTGATACACGAATATCTCTAGATTTTATGATGGCCAGAAGTCTATAAATAGCATTGAGGGGTTAAGAATTCTTACCTACAACATAATTTGTGCCTCTAGCCATCGGGAGATACTCAAATATAAAGTTGTTAGGATGATCATTCTCTCTTCGTCAGGTCAGATTCTTTATCAAACTGATGTGGAGGGAGATACGTCTTCTAGCTATTATTATTTATTATCGTGGATCATAGAAAATTGAAGATCCTAATCTTATTGTTTCATGTTAAAATATTTAACATGTGGTATCAGAGCTAGGTTGTAGATATTTTATGATTTCGATAAAATATCTTTTAAAGATGAAATATATAAATGCCTATTTGATTTTCCGTGTGTTTCTCTCGGCTTGTTAATATGTTGAGGTTGACTGAAGACACATTATCCTCTTTTTGGTCTGAGAAATAGATTTACATTATATTTGAGAATTTTAAGTGACTGTTTTAGGTTCTCATATGAAGAACTTTGAAGTGATATTCTTGCCTCTCTTTCGGTTTTTGCTTGAGTTTTCCTTATTCTTCTCCACTTTTGCTTCTACATATCTATGTCATATATATATATATATTTTAAAATAGACTCATTTCATTAATGATCTGAATTTACATCTGTTGACTTATTAGTACATGAAAACTTCAAACTATAAGCCAAACTAGGCATTAGCTCTCGGGCTTTCCCACACACAAATTGCTTTGTGGCGGACATTGTTTTAACTTCTAAATAAACTCTCTCAAACAGAGAAAGCGTTCTGTAAACCATAACTTGAAGGATCCCTCTACCTTTCGAAGGAGGGTGAGTATGTGACACTGCTATAGACATCAAATCCGAAACTTATTTCTAATAAAATACTAACTAAAATAAGTAGAAAAAACTACAACTAAACACATTAACAATAACAGGACCACAAGCATTGGTGAGACCTCGGACTACACGTCCACTACAAGCATTGGCATCTCGAGCCCTGACTGAGCGAGTACCTAGCTAAAGCACGGACCACAACAGCCCGACCGTACGATCACCAGACGTAGCATCTCTCACTACTCTCGACCAGCTCTTGCCCCAGATTACGTCCGATCCAAAAGCTCAAACCATACTTGGGTCAACAAAAAGCAACAAAACTAGAAAAGCAAAACAAAATACTGAGCAGGAAAAAAACAACACTTAAACGATAAAAGCCAAGAACAAAAACGGATGAACAGTGTGCAAACGGTCCGTAGTGGCGAGTACAGGACATTGTTCACATTGGGAGGAAAGCCGTCGGTCAAACTTGGAAGTCTTGGAGTCAGAGGTTCCACAGAAGCCAAGCGTGGCGTCGGCAAAGGACTCCTCAATGGCGCGTGAAGGTCACGTGCCAGGTAGATCCAGATCTTCATCCCGCGCATGCGAGCGACGCGCCACTCCGATGGACGCCAGATTTGGTAGACTTGAAGATCGGCAGTTGGGCGTCATGCCGGTGAGGCAAGTGTAGCAGGTTGACAGCTGGAAACTACTTATTTGCGACCAGTTAATTCTAGCGAAATGATTATTTGCAACTAAAATTGGTTGCAAATAATCTTTTGATTGCAATAAATTGGTCAAAAAAGTCTATTTTTCTTGTATAAGTATATATATATATATACTAATAAGTATATATATATATACTAATATATAGTAATACTCATATATAGTTATTATACTTATAGTATGTACTAATCTACTTATACTAGTACTATATTTATATATCAAAATATATATAGTGAATTAATAAACTAATTAAATAATGTGGTTGAATTAAATAATTATAATCATATAGTTCAATTAAAAGAGGTGAAATTACTATTATTTAAATCCACAATTACGTTCGAACGTGATATAACACCAATCGACCGTATGTAGTATAGTTCGAACGGTAATATGCATAAGAAGAGAGTTCGAACGCTTGCGGCATTTTTTTGGTTGCGGGAAAATTTTGGTGCTTATTAAATTTTCACTTTCAAACTTCACAGTCAGTCTTTCGAACGGTAGCAGATGACCCAAGTACAACTTATTCCGCTGTAATAAGTTGTATTTTAATTAGATTGGTGTCGTTTCAAGGTGTGGGGAACTTATTACAACGACAAAAGTCGCCGTAATAAGTTTTACAACCTATTTTCCCTAGAAAACCTCTCAGCCCATGAACTTCTCTCATTTTCTCATTTCTTCTTCTTCAACCAGGGCTCAAAACACTCATCTTCTCCACAATCCTCCACTTTTCTCTCCATAATCCTTCATTTTACCCACGAAATCAATAAACATTAGCTTGTTATTGATTCAAAGTAAGTTTTTTTTTTTTTCTATATAAATTAACTCATTTTCTTCATTATAGTGATAATATTTGTTTAAACACCATTTTGTAGGTATTTCTTGAGTTATTTTGGTTTGCACAGCTCAAGGTATTTCCATATTTTGAATTTATCTTCATTGTGAACCGTATATTTGTGTATTTATCTTCATTGTGAACCATATATTTGTTTATTTATCTTCATTGTGTATTGATGTTTGGGTATTTATCTTCATTGCGTATTTATTTCCATAATAGTTTTCATTATCGAATCTATATATTTTTGTATTTATCTTCATTGTGAATTGATGTTTGGGATGATAGGAAAATGTTTTGCGATTGCTCTCTGGTTCGTATTCTAGGTTTGACTGTTCGAACGATATATCAAATTATTCAAACAATAGTCCATGTTCAAACTCATTCGAACGTTAATACATAAATCAGTTTAATTACTAAATTACAATTATTAGGATACCATTTTTCCTTTTAGAGAAGAGCTGGTAGCCACCCACATAGCAGCCCCACCCCAATTTTATGAATAAACCCTCACTTGTAGTGCATGAATACTGTGGTAACAAAAGGATACTTGGGGTTTACAGAATATCAAATAACAAACCCCATGCATCAAGACAAACAATAAAAGAAAGCTAACCTATACCAAGACCAACAAGAAACCATCTAAACATGCCTAATATAAGCCGTACGCATCTTATCCAATCTATACAAACCTTTGATAATTCTAGGAAGTTGCGAACTATTTGTAAACAAATTATTCCTCCCCATGGCACCTTGCCCAGCCAAAGCATCTGCCACTTTATTCCCTTCTCTATATGAATTCTTTATAGAAAAATATACTCCCTCCAATAAACAAGTAAGTTGCTCCCAAAAATCTCACAAATACCATAAAGTGCATTTTTGGGACCTTATCCAATTCACTACGATATTCAAATCGTATTCAATGTTAAGACCATTATGACCAAATTGTTTACAAATATTTATACCTCCCAACACCACTTGCAATTCAGCTTCATTATTAGAACAAGAACCAAAAAATTTTGAAAAAACAAAAATAAAAGAGCCTGTACAGTATCTAAGGATACCACCACCACCAGTCGGCCCTGGATTCCCAAAGCATGTTCTTACTCAAAACCCCCGCACAATGCTTAATGGACAGCCAAATATCTGCACTACTCTCCAATTTCCCTTCCAGTCTGGCCACACATCTCTATCTCCACAACCTCCACACTACAAACAAGGAATCAAACCCATCAATGTTCCCAATTGAGCGTATCGAGAAGCTCTATTAAACCAAATTTGGACTTTTTTTTTTCCAACTTTACTGCCTAAGGAATGGAACTCCTACCTCCACTGAAACCTTCCTCCATATATCAGTAGCAAATTCTCCCTTATTCAAGACATGCTCCAAATTTTCTGATTGCCTTGAATCACAACAATCACATGCCGAAGCAAGAGACACCCCCATCCTTCTCACCTTTTCATCAACACTTAAACACTCAAAAGCTGCTTTCCACATATAGATAGCAATTTTCTTCAGTAACCATTTGTGCCAAACCCACTTTGCCCATTCAAAATTTTGTGTTCTAAATCTGATAGCATCCAATCCTGACTTTGTAGTAAAGCAACCATTCTTTTCCGGGAGCCATAAAAGGATATCAGAGGAACTTCTAAGATATCCAACTCTTTCCATCACTTCTTCAGCTTTATTTAAACCCAGAAACCTTTGCAAATTTTTCACATCCCACACATTATTAATAAACATGTCTTTTAATCTGATATGAGAATGTTCACCTTTTGGAATTTTAGAAAACAGAGGACCCAAATCCATAAAATTATCATACCACAAATTTACATTTTCTTCTCTAACCTTCCAGTTAGATTTACTTAAAAGCTCAGGCAAACACTGCAGAATTTTCTTCCAAAAAGAAGACTCTGTTCCATGTGCCACACAAAGAGCAAGATGCCCTCCTTTCACATATTTAGCTTCGAAAAATCTAGCCCATAAGGAATTATGGGTTAATAATAGCCAACCAAACGTCATAAACAAAGACCTTGCACGTCCGATATGTCCCTTACTCCTTTACCCCTTCCTCCATAGGGACACACAATTTCTTCCAAGCCTTCCATTTCATTTTTCCTTTCCCATCATGCACTCCCTAGAAAAAAGAGGCAAAACATACCTTGTATCTTTTTAATCACCATCTTCGAGGCTTTTAAAATTGATAACAAGTGCAATGTCATGCACAAAAGAACATATCTCAATAGCACTAGTCGACCTCCTAAAAACAACAATCTACTTTTCCAGCCCTCAATTTTCTTACTAATTTTTTGAATTAAAGGGTCAAAATGACAACCCTTCAATTTACCATCCACTATCGGCACTCTCAAATAAGTAAAAGGAAATTTACCTTCAACAAAACTAGTCTCCTGTAACAGTTCTCCCTTCCGCTGAGAACCGAACTTCTTAGAGAAAAAAATAGCTGATTTATGTTTATTCACCCTTTGACCAGTCCAGCTTTCATACTCCTTGAGCACCTTCATTAAATTTCGAACATATTTTTTTAAGCACTAGCAAATATAACAACATCGTCTGTATACAATAAGTGAGATAATAGGAGAACCAGTTGGATGTGCAAATGGTAAAATACGCTTTTCTGTCATCTTCTTTTGAATCAATCTAGACAGAACTTCTTCCATGATGATGAAAATGTACAGAGACAATGGATCCCCTGCCTCAAACCCCTTTTTGACTTAAAGAAACCTCTATAAGTGTCATGCATCATAACAGAAAACCATGGAGTAGAAATGCAGTTTTGAATCAACAAACAAAAGTAATCTGGAAAACCAAAAGCATGAAAGATCTAATCTACCACCTACCACCCTACTCGATCATAAGCTTTGCTCATGTCAATCTTTAACATAATGTTACCACCTCTCACCCGCCGATGTAAGAGTTTAGTCATCTCCTGAATAAGCATTACATTTTCAAAAATACTCCTCCCTTTCACAAAAGCACCTTGTTCTAGCGATATTAAATCACCAAAGATAGCTTGCCAACAAGGAGTTTAGAGAATACTTTATAAATCACATTGTAAAGGCTTATCAGACGAAATTTATCAAAATAATGAAGGTCCTTTACCTTTGGAATAAGAACTATATAAGAGGAACAAAAAAACCGAGGCAACATATCACTTTGAAGAACTTCCTCACCGCTTCCATCACATCATTTTTAACAATCTTCGAGCAGGTAAGATAGAAAGATGACCCAAAACCATCTGGTCTCGGGCTACTGTCCACTGAAATAGAAGAAAAAGCTTTATATACCTCCTCCTCAGTCGGTTCTTCCTTCAACTGTCTTATAGAGTCCTCAGATATCACCAGTTGTATAATACTATCCAAATTTTGCCTTTGCACCGAAGTATCCTGGCCCAGGAATTGTTCAAAATAGTTAATAGTACCATCATGAACCATTTTCATATTTTCCAACACCGAACCATCAAGTAGCACCATGGAATTCACACAAGAATTACGTCTTCGTTGCGCAATCACCGCATAGAAGAACATTGAATTTTGGTCACCATTAGTTAACCATTTTTGTTTTGCTTGCTATGCTAGCCTTGTCTCTTCCCTTTTATACCATAACTCTAATTCAGCTGTAGAAACAAGAAACTCTTTTTCAACTGATTTTGAGTACTCTGTCTACAGTAATGCCTCATACTTTTCCACCCTTTTCTCCAACTCTCACTTAATGCCATCAACACGTCCAAAGGTCTCTTTATTCCACACCCGAAGCCTTTGTTTCAATCTCTTCAGTTTACCCACCAACTTACATAACCCTGAATTAGCCACCATATGTTCATTCCAAGACATTTCAACCATTTTCAAAAAATCCACATGCGACATCCACATGTTCTGAAATCTAAATGACACTGGACCATACCTGTCCATTCTCGCAACCAACTGTAAGAGGATAGGTGAATGATCTAAAGTATTTATATTCAACAAAGATGCCTTAGCTTCACCGTATTTTACTGAAAATTCATTATTAATCAACACCTTGTCAAGTTTTGCCCAACTTCTCGACAAGCCTTGATGGCCATTACACCAAGAAAATTCTCTTCCTTCAAATCTGAGATCCAACAAGTCACATCTATCAATACAACCATTGAATTCAGCCATAGACGAAACCATGCGAGGTCTACCTCCCACCCTTTTTGCATCTGACCGAATTACATTAAAATCTCTCATAACTACCCAAGCCACATCAAAATGCGAAATCCCTTGAAGTTGCTCCCACAGCTCACTTCTCTCAATATGAGAACATTTAGCATAGAAAAAGGTAGAAAGCAAAGAGCCCCTATCCTCTGTTAATAAACCTATCAAACATTGATTTGAAGCTCCCACAATATCAACCTGAATATCATATTTCCAAAACAGCCAGATCTTCCCACCTTCCTCTACATTAGAACAAAAATTAGGAAATTGCAAACACAATGCCCACCTTCTTAGCTTCTCCACATCTTGCAAAGGTTCTGATACAACCAAAATCGAAACTTTTTGATCTTTCACAATTTGCTTTAATCTTCTATTCGACATGCCCAACCCTCTAACATTCCATGACATAACTTTATCAATCATAAGTTCAATTTGTAAGGTTGGGCCTTAGCCCTCTTAGACTTCCTCACTTGCACTTCTCTCTTATTTCTTCCTTCTGATGTACCCACCGGCGCAATACCTAGGTCTGAGCAATAGTCCTTTTGAGCATCAATACCAACTTCCATATCTCCATCAGATAACACAACAAAACTGTTCCTACACACCACACCCTCCTTTTCACCCTCTATATCTTCCACTTCCTCCACAATAACCTCCTCTCCTTCCTTAGAATTTTCAACTCTGTTGTCATGGGTAGTCCTAGAACAACCACCAATTTCAACCTGCACCCTTATAACACTCGAATTATTATCTTGAAATATTTCTCCTTCCTCTTCAATACTTTTATCTATCAAGTTATCTTCTTCCATATTAGCAATACCTGCATTACTAACCTCATTCACAACTTCTTTATTTTTCTCATTCACATTCAAAGGAACATGCACAACTTCATTATTTTTCTCCTCCTCCCTCTGATCCTGAATCAGCAAAACAGGACCTTCCTTTTCAACTCTCACATTTTCTTTTCTACCCACTTCTTTCCATACCTTCCCATCTCCCTCCTTCCTCAAGCCTTCCTTCCTTTTAGCCTTAGGCTTCTCTCCAACACAGCATTCCACTTCAGTGTGGCCTTGCCTAAAACATTTATTACAATAAAAACCCCTCTTCTCATATATGGCCTTTTTCCAACTCTGCTTTTGTCTTACAACCAATGGAAAACCCTCAACAGGATCCTTCTACAAATCCACTTCAACACACAATCTTGCACTAATGGCTCTTATTCTATATAATGTGGCATTATCCGTACCCAAAAATCTACCAAATCTAGTGGCAAAACTCTGTAAACACTCCAATATATATAAATGTAAAGGAAAACCTGGTAAATACATCCACTGTGATGCGATCGGTGGCTACTTGTTGACGTCAAAGTTCACAGACTAGTTAAACAAATGAGATTGGCACCTTTCCACCATTAATCCTATTGGGACGAGCCTCATGCTCACCTGATTGTTTCCTACCTCTAGCGGGTTGCGTGCCCACCATGAGTCATTCGTTGCGGGGGTATAGCAAGCAAGGTGCATGGCTTGCCCTTGATGTTACAAATTCCATGCCCAACTAGGATTCAACGAATTTGGTGAAGTGCACTAGCCAGTTAGATGGCCACTACCCACCTTACACTCTTAATAAGATGGTGATGTGTAACATGGCTAGCGGTGATGGTTTGGCCAGGGAGAATGAGCGGCAGCGGCTGTATGAAGCTTCGGGAAGAGGAGACTGAATAGAAGGAACTAGGGTTCACGTGGGGCATTCGGGAAGTGAAGTAACTAAAATGTTGTGTGCGTGTGTTCTGAAGTGAAGTGCAAGTGTTGTCTGAAAGACTTAAAGTGGGGCTGGGCTCAGCAACGTAGGCTTAAGGGATTTGTCCCTAGGCTATATTGTGGTTGGGTTTTATCTAATTATTTTCTTCTTGTTATTTGTTTGTCAAATTGGGTTACTCTAGAAAGTCTAGTACAGGCCCATGGCCTTTTTCATTATTTTGTAGGGTTCCTGCTTATGTAAGGGCGCCATCATGTGCCTATTTCTTTTATGCAAAATTTGAGTGAAAGTTTAATTTCTCCTTTCTATCTTTTTTCTTTTCAACATGTTCTAAAAAAGCACGAGGAAGCTTTTTCTAGTATGTGTTTATCAAGAGTGTTACAAAATGTAATTGAGATATACGGTTTATACGGGCGACAAAATCATAGTATGAACAAATCAAAATTTACTGGAAGCTTTGATGGATGTTGTGGCAAGAAAACTTGTCTTTGTAACATTAGTTGCGATTTTATTTTAGGTCATGCAACCTTTTATTTTGGCAACTATAAATCGTGCTCACAGAGGATCACTAGTTATTGATGCTTTTTCTTCTTTTGTGAAGGTCAAATGCCAGTAGCATGGTTGAAAAATCCACAATGGTGCTCGATGATGGTTGAGGTGTTTGGAATGTTTATCCATGACTTGTACAATAATAAAGTGCAGAAAATATGAAAATATAGAAAGAGATAAGATTTACATTGTCCGCACCAAGGCCAATGTCCATGGGTTTTTTTAGAGCAAAATTAATTATAATTGATAATTTTACTGGCTCTCGTGGCCACCCATCAGCTCGTTGATATATCCACGCACTACAAGAAATAAGGCTTTTTGCGGCGATTTTATGTTTGTTGGAAATAAAATCGTCGCAAAAAGTAGTTAATTGCAGTGATTTTTACATCGTCGCAGCCTTTTTACATAAAATTTTAAAACTGATTTTTTGTGGCGATTTTTCTACTTTTTGCGAGGGACATATTCGCCGAAAATGATTAATTGGTCTTTTTGCAGCGATTTTAACTTTTTACGACGAAAACATTCGTCGGAACATTAAAAAAAAATTATTCCAACCGTTTGTTAATCGATGCAATTGTAAAAGTGGTATTTTGCAACGATTTTGAACTTTAAAAATCACCGCATGAAGAGTATTTGCAGCGATTGTTGGGTGATGCAAATTTAGTCGAAAAAAAAAGGTCAATTTTAATCACTTGACGCTAATTAGAAGCATTTCCCTCACTTTTTTCCCTCCCCTCTCTCTTTCCCCCAGTGTCGTTCTCCTTCTCTCCCCCGATGTCTACTCTTCACGCCTCCACGCAGCTGCCACACCACTGCACGCCGCCGTCTACCAACCTTCACCGTCCACCTCCACTGTTGGTCACCAACCCAGCCAGGCCCCTCCCTTGCGGCTTTTCTGTCTCCCGCAGATCTCCCTCTCTCTTCACCCTCGAAGTTCTTTCTCCCTTGGGTTCCCAGTGTCGCCGCGTCCTCAGCCGCCGTACCACCTACAACTACCGGCGTAGCTACCCCCCAACGGTCACCAGCCTCTCCACCGAAGCTCTCCCTCTCTCTCACCGTCGATTTGCTCTCCCCCTCATGAATCTCGCTCAAGCTCCTCGTACAAGCCCTGCGCCGCCTTCCTCCACTGCGCAGCATCACTGCAAGTCAGCCCTCCACACAGCAGCAAGGCCACCCCCATGCTCCACCGCCTCCCCTTCAACACTGTAAGCCAACCCAGAACAGAGCCACCCTCTGCTTTTGTTTTCCAGCATATATGAAAGTAGCTTTTATCTTCAAATATCGAAATTCTTAGCGACTTGATGGTGGGTTTGGCAGATAGTTGTGAATATAACTCATAAATCTAGCAGCTATTTTGGTTTCTTGGATGTTTATATTCACTGTTAGATTCATTTTTCTATTTATATATTTTTTGTTCTTCCTTGATTTCGAATTATTGGCCTTTTTTTTTGTAGACTAATTTCTAGATGTTTGAATCTAAAATCATGCCCTTTCTTGCACAAGATTCATTTGTATCTCGTGATTTTCTGTACGTGTTGATGTGGGTATTAGATTAGGGCAAGATTTTGGCGTTGAGTATGATTTTTCCTATCTAAGCAGAGTTGCCTTTTGAAAATGTTTGTAGTTTTCTTTTTGGCTTTTAGTGACTTACAGTTCAGGGCAAGGCACTGCTTTTAGTGGCTTTTAGTGCTTGGAGTTTTAACTTAGTGAGCTACACTTTTCTTCCACCATTCTTTGACTAACCAAAAGAAGTGTTGAAATGTGTACATTTATGTTATAATTCATAGAAGATGTTCAAGCTTATTGGCATTCTCAAGCTAATAACCACAACGAATTGATATCACCCACTTTTAATTACCTAGTACATGGTTTTTGCACCATTGAACTTCTATAATTTTAACTCTTGGTGTTCAATAGTAACAATGATAACATCAGACATTATGGGTCACCTAAAACTCGTGTAACTTAGATTTGAATTTCAAATTTCCTAATCCAAATATAACTTGTGAATTTCCAGTAATGTTTTACAGTAATGTATGATAGAAAATTTCTAGTGGAACAATATAACATAACATCAGAAGATGCAGGAGAAAAAGAAAAAGAAAAAGGAAAAAAATGCAATATAAGTTGTGCTAATTAATTATTGTTTGTTCCTTTCTCCATCTCATGACTGGTGTTTTATTAATGGTGATCTTCCTAATATTGATAGTGATTGGCATAAAGTGGCCAATTAATTACCTGTGCATCTTGTTTGAATCACAACCTAGAGTCATCCTCTAAGAGCCTGTCAATCTATGGTGCATCTAGTGCAGGGAGGGTTACTCTTCCAATGGTTTTTGAAGAGCTAGCTCTCCATTGAATAAAGCAATATGGCTGTCAATTTTCTTGTAGAATCACTGCAATCTCAACCCCTACGGGGGCAATATATATATCAATCATCCATGAATCATAATTGTGGTATGATGCTACTTTATATATAATAAGTTTAATTATATTTTGATTATTTGAGATTTAGCTAACTACAAGAGAACCTAATGACCACAAACATGGCAGATCTGTGGAATGAGCTTGGAGGACTACATTCTGTCGGCTCACCTCCCTCGGAGAGGTCTTCACTTGGTCTGTTGTAATTCTTCTTCTTTTTTTTTTTCTTTTTTTTTTGTTCTTTTAATAAGTTGTTCTAGATTTACTTTATACTCTTGAAATAGAAGACCTCATTTGCTCATATTTCAATTCTAATTTTACTAATCTCATATGCATTTTGGCTGTAGGAACTAACAATACTTCGTTGATAAATCAATAAAATATGGTGATCATTCACCAGCCATGGTAGAATTGACAAATGTGGCAAATGTTGCTAGCTGGTGTAGGAATTGAATGGTTAGATAGTAATTACAGATTGAAAGTCAATTGTTTGGAATTGTTTGGATTTGAATGTTTTATTCAATTATCTTACTTTGTGAGGCTTTGGTTTGATATTAGGGTAAATTACAAAATAGGGCTTTTATGGCTGTGAACTTAGCCATATAACTATTTTTGAGTCCATATAAATCTTGCTAGATAAGTAAGAATGAATTACAGATTTACGTCAATTTGTTCTGATGCTTTCTAGAATTTCATGGGACTTGTGTTTGCATTAGTTTAATTGTTTAAATAAAATTGCTTTAGGTTGATTTACTGCAAGCTTTTATTTCACTTTAACTTATTTCATTTATTGTTTACTTGAAATGCACTTTCAATTAATTGAACAAATAAATTGGCACAATAGGAATTAGAGAAGGTCATAACCACCTCAATCTACAGGTTTATGTAGAATTGGACAATGGCATGGCTGATTCTATGCTAACCAAAGAAGGTATCAATACGGGAAGAAGATTGAGATGTAGTGTTTAGTTGAGAAAAGCATAACCACCTCATTTGGTTCTTCAATCTATTGTGCTTTTAACTAATTGGGACATTTAATTTATATGTGAATAATAATATATAATAGCTGTCTGTGGAAAGTGGCATCTTGCTGCTAGTTACGTTCGTTTGAAAGAAAAAGTAATTAAGCTAGCTAGGAAAAACCATGCAAATAGATTTTCCAAAAAGAGGTTACATAAACTCATAAATATATTGTTGGTGATGATCATCCGGTGAAAACAAACTATTTGTTGCTAAATGTGTTGTGGTTTTGTTGGAGACTGTGTGTCACTCGTGTTTGTCTCTCTAGCATGGCAAATATTGTTATGCTCTTTGGTGTGTCCTATATATGTCAGAAGAGACATATGACTAAACACTTTTTGGCATATTTAGATTAATAATGTGTGAGATAAGAAACTGTATATGCCACTAGATATTGTTAGGTCATTCTTATAATTTGAAGAATGCTAAATATGATATATATATATATATGCTGGCAGAGACAACTTAACTTGTACTCCTACTCTCAATTATAAGTTGTTATAAGTTCACAGTAGTGGTTGTTTCATGGGTGCAAGCTACTAGCTCTGTACAATTTGTTAGGCTTTTTCCAAGATGTTGAATTAAATTAGACATCGCATATTTGTTTTTGAATCATGTCTCGATCCAGGGACACTTGGATTTCCTCACTATTTGCATCTACTAGAGTTTTTATATCCACATTGCAGTCTAACATGCTAGACTTTTCTGGCTGCAGGTTGAGTTATATACAGATTTTGAAACCTTCCAATTACATGGTCATATGAAACTTTCCTCTCTACTTTTTTTTTTTCAATTGTGAAAATAGTAAGTTTCTTAGTAACATTTATCTACTTTTTTCCTCTCTACTTTTTTCCAATTACTGGGTGAGAAAGAGGTAACATCTATCTACCTATTGGTTCTATGTAATTTCTTAGTAAGTTTGGTCATATTAGTAGTTTGGATCTTTTTTGAGTATGTAAAAAGGACTATAAACCAATCCATAGTGTATGTAATTTCTATGTAATTTCTTAGTAAGTTTGTTCATATTAGTAGTTTGGGTATGCAATAAGTGGGTATGCAGTAAGCTCACTTGGAGGCTTACTTTTGTGACATTTTATTCGATTTTCATTCTCAAGCTTGGTTTATCTAGATTTTTCATTTTATGGTACTTCCACATTGTCATGTAAGGTCTATTGAACCATCTATTCAAAAAATGTTCTTTTCTTAAGCAGGGTGGCATTCTTGTATTGGGACATCAACCTTGGATGCCTGACGGTTTCATAATGATGCCTGAGTGCTTAAATCAGGATTGCTTTCTTTACCTTTCATGGTAATCTTTGGTATTGTCATGTTAGTTTCCTTGGGAAGTTGTGCTGTATTCTTTTGGGGCTGGTAAATTACAGCTTCCATTAAACAAGAGCTGAGCCCACTCCATATGCTTATTTCAAATGTGAACTGAATGCATAATGCAACAAATCAGTGAATTTTTATTTGATTATGAACTAGGATTCTGTGTGGGTTTTTTGTCAATAAATATTTTAGTTTATCAAGTTTCTTAGTTTGTCAATTTGTTTCTTGCAGTTACGCCTTTGTGTATGTTGAGGAATTTGACAGGAAGGTTGCTAGCGCTGAAATTGACCTTTGTGAGCTTGTAGAACATTTTAATGTAAGTATTTTTCCTATTACGTGTACATACTTCAGTGTTTGAAGTTTTTGATATTTTTTTTATGGTATAATCAGACCAAATGGTATTTGATAGCTTCTTTGAATACATCTAAGTTATATGATTCACTTTGCCATTTTTACCTAGTCGTTTTCATGAGTGAATTTTAGTTTGCTTTAATATGTAATAGGTTATACGCATTTGAAAAGGATGTTTTATTATAAAATAAAACTTAGGTGGAATAACAACCAGTTGTTAAACTGTGTCTTCTTTATGCTATATTGGTGCAGGTGCTTCCCAATTTCAAAGAAGCTATTGAACTTAATGTATTTAGTTTTAAGCTTTTAGAAATCACATCTGTAATGCTTGCACATGGGGGTGACAAATAAAGCATTTTTCATATGCTTGAAAATGAGTGGAAAGTTGTGCTACATTTAGTTTGAGATGATTGTCTTTGTATTTCAGGATTGCTTTGCCCCTATAATAGTTTCAATTATGGATGGGAATATATTTTTGTGACATTTTATACAATTTTCATTCTCAAGCTTGGTTTATCTGGATTTTTTGGTTTTAGTCCTTTTTATTCTAAAGCATATATTATAGTCCTTTCATTTGAGTTAAGGAGATCATAATATGGTCATATTAGGAGTAGGAATCATTTTTCAGAATATCAAAAGAACTATAAACCAATCTGCAAGGTAAAATTCTGTTGGCAGTCAATTTTTTTTTTAATTTTGTTAAAATCTTTTCCGGCGAGTTTATTCGTCAGAAATAGTTTTTTCGTGCATTAAAATCATTTGCGGCGATATGGTGTCACCGCAAATAAGTCATTCTAGCGACAATAACTCATTGGGAATGTATTCTGCCGACGATAAATGAAAAATCGTCTGAAATACTTTCTTTTTGCTGCGATATTAAGATATATAAGCGCCGGAAAAAGTTTTTGCCAACAAATTTCCAAGTATTTGCAATGCAATATCAGCTGGTGGAGGGTTTTTTTCCAACGCCTAAATTCTTATTTGCGAGGAGTAAAAATCGCTGCAACAAATAATGTTTTCCTATGATAATATTAAACGGGCGAGTTTGAGCAGTTCCGACGTTTATTTCGCATCCAATATGAGTCAAATCTATAATTGTTCGAAATCAATATTTCCAGCATTTTTGGGAACTAATTGCAACGAATGTAAACGCTGCCCATGGTCTCTTTTGTTGTAGTGACGGAGGTGGAAAAGTAAAGGTTTAAGATACGAAGTCTATGGTTGCTTTACGTCCATTCCTAGTCTGTCACTTTTGTCCCTCAAGACTCATTCCTAACTTTATGTCCGCACTCTCTTCTGTCTGCTCTGTGTCTCATGATGGGCTTAACATACAGAAGTGGGCTGGGCTACATAATGTGGTCTTATTGTATCTTATACCCAACACCTTCATGAATTAATTGACTTTTGGTCGTGAGAGGGGAAAGCAATAAACTTCTACAAGTAAGAGACGCGTAAGATCAATTCCTTGAAAAACTCTTTCCTTAAAATCAATCTAGACTTCTCGCGTTGTGTTAATTCTTTGGAATAGTGAGTTGGACAGCCACGACAAAACCATTTTATTTCTTTATGTCCGTGGTGAGTACAAGGAATTATGAGTTTGAAGGTGAAACCAGAGACCACCCATGAAAGCATTCTACTTCTCAGCAACATGGATAGGATCTTCGCAAGGATTGAACAAAGAAGATGAAGAAGACAGCATCACCATTAGAGAGCTGTACATTTATACCATATTGGAAAACAGAGGAACAAAGAAAGAAATTTACAGATTGAAGATTCAAGTAATTCTGAGATCATTTTATTATTATTTTTCATGTACTTCACAGAATATTTGAGATTATTCTACTACGCAAACACAACCTTAAATGTTAATGGAGTTGGAGGCGTATCCTCTACACGAACGTGGAAAGCTTTGGAAAAGCTGAGAGTTTCTGCTCTTCATGTCTTTCTTCTTGGAGTACAAGTTTCAAAATTAACTAAATATTACAATACTTCCTGTAAACTCTGCTTCAAGAACACTATCCTCATCTAATTCATTTTAGTAGTAAGTATATAATGTGTATGGACATGATAAGAGGTATAAAACAGTTACCTGCTCTCCTTTTATGGCATCAACCAAGCAACAAATAAGAACCCACTTTCCCCCACAAACAAATCGAATTTTCTTGTGAGCAAATCGTAATTCTATTCTTTCTCTAAACACAATTCTCTTAAATTTCCCTTCAATTGACTTGGTCCCTGGATTCTTGCCAACCTGCACGATTGTTCTGTTATCACCCTATATGTTGATGGCCTTGCCCATGGAACAACAGCAAAATCATCATAATACTCTTCCATTCCACCAACAAAGAACTGCCAGGCCAAAGCACCTGCCCCCGACCGATTTCTCTTTGCAGATTTATAGATGATATCCAGAACAGTTTTGTAAAACCTATCTCGCTGAGATAATTGGAAGTTCTTGTTCAGGTTTGACAACCCAAATTCAGTGAACATGACAGGTTTCTTCAGTTCTTTGTCTCCATCCTCAATGTGTGAAAGCATCCACTTGGACACATATTTGAGTTCGTCTTCAAATTCTTGCTCATGAAACCTAACAAAAATTAAAAATTTAAAGATGAATTGGACACATTTCAGGTGTACAACCAAGAAAATATAGGTTTTCCTATAGGGCATGTGGCTTTGAAGCTCAAGCAAAAGACTGACACCAAGGTGATTGTTATTTGGGTTTGCATCAATACAACAATCAACGAGCAACAACAGAACACTAGAGGGTATTCTTTAAGCCAAGTTAAAATATTCCATGCTTTAGTATCTTGGTTTCTGAATGGCTTTCTAAGATTTCACTTGGTTGTTCCTATTTTGACTTGATCAATCCCATCATACAGTTCATCACCACGCAGCACTTACCAATGGTCTGGGTAGATGTGAACGGAGGCAAAATCAATGTAAGAGATCTTTGAGTTGCGAATAAAATCAGACCCAAGCCTGGACGCCCACTCTTCTGGGTTCATGGTCAAGCTTTTGGGGGTTTTAGGCCCATAAAATCCTTCCAAGCCAACAGTCAGTAAATGGTTCTTGTCAATTGATTTCACAAAAGCTGACATTTCTTCTATCCAATCCTGCAATATAACGCCATAATTAATTTGTACTAAAAAACTCTTATCAATAATGCATATCAGAATCCCAACACAGCAAGTGCAGACGTGGTTTGTTTTGCTTTTGCTTTTGTCTTTTTTTTGTACCTAACCTGAAAAACTCAATTCCTTGACATTAAAAAAAGAAGAAAAAAACAGCTACATCAGATATACACAATTGTTACTAATTATTCTTGAATCTCGCTGACAAAGTGGAATTCTTACTAATTCACCAATTTTAAAGACATTTTAGAAGTTTAAATCAGTGTCAAAGACATGTGTTCTTCTTAAATTTGGTATAGAGGAGCAGAATCAAGATTATACAACTTACTTGGAGAGTATCACCTGAAGTATCAGTCATGCAACGGGGTTCATTTATCAATTCCCAGGCAAAGATGGTGGGATCATTTCTATACTCGATCCCAGTAATGGAGTTTCTCCTTGTCAGGATAGTCTGACAAAAGGATGTATGTCAGAAATAACAAAATATTAAAAAATATCACTTCTAAATATACAATAGCACTATCATTATACCAGCATCATGAAATATAGGTATATTTTTTTTTTATGTAAGTATTGAAATATAGGTATATTGATTAAAATGAAGATTTCAAAGGAAAGGATGGTTGAATGAAAGCTTCAATGGTTCACGTTTTTTAAAATAGTTTATAAAAAGAAAACCCTATATATGTAGTGGACAGGAGTAACATAAATTTCAAACACTGCTAACACTGAATTAGTGTTTTATCCAAATGAAAACCACAGTCCATGATCACCAGAAGCATCGAAAATCAATATAAATATATTTCATTATCTTGATCTACTTCCAAAAAATGGTTCATGAGGTATAGGCTAAACTGTGAGGTGACCACCGTCTTGATGTATTCAAGTTGCTTATCTTCTTAGTTTCCAAAATATCAAGTTATTACCAGGATGACTTCGAACAGCCATTATAATGATAACCAAACATAGGATGCAAATATATATAACATTGACAATTATGAGGTTGCTGATCAAGCAAAAACAAAATAAAACAATCGTTCTTCCCACATTTGTATCTGGACAAGAACGGTAGAGAGGGATGAAAAGTAATAACTCAAGAAATAAAGCTAATTTATGCATTTTCCATTTATTTTACTAAAAACAATCTATGCATTGTCCTTTTCCTTTACCTCGTTTCTTTCCTTTATCTCATTTGTTAATTATAATACATTGGTCAGTGATCTATTGCAATTAAGTTTTTTATGAACCAGGGTGGTCTGACATGATCAGGTTTAGGTAGTTCTGAATATCGTTTAATTGTGTAAGTAGGTAAGTAGCATAATGTTAACTGGGGCCTCTACTTGTGTGTCATGTCATCATAGATACTTTTTACTGAACTGGAGGTACCAACAAAGCATCATAACACAGAACATTCTTAGCCTCATTGTGCATGGGGATAAAGCTTTCCTTTGAAATAGAAACTGTTAAAAGAGACATACAAGCTTCATTGATAAATTCAAGTGGGCTCAAAATTTTGGCACTATATTTTCTACTGGCCATGGAAGTACCGTTCTAAAGGTGTTCAAACCAACTGCTTGCAAGTTATAAATTAAAATAACAAATGCACACTAGGCAACAAACCAGAAGGAAGAAGTAAATAAGAAGATACCTTGATGTAATTTTTGAAGTAGTTGCGGATGGATGGATCAAAAAAGAAGGAATCATTGGAGGAGCTTAAACCTATGCCTTCTTCCCATGCCCACTTAACATACTGTGTCTTCCCTCCATATGCTTGCAAGTTATTCACTAAGCTAAGAAGCAACCTTATTCCATGTTGCCTGGCTTCTGCAATGACATGATCTAGTGCCTGCCAACCAACCCAGTTGTCAAATAAATTAAAAAAAAATATACGATTGGAAAGACTAAGTCAAATGCTATCAAGGTTATAGAAGAACTGGCAAAAATGGAACAGGAAGTATTCTGGCATCATTCATCATTCAGGATTAACTTTTTGATAATCCATGAGCCTTAAGTACGAATGTTACATTAAGAGAAAGCTTGACAAAAGACTTGTCAAAAAGGGGAAAAATAAAGAATCTTGACAAAAGATATAGGCAATTTCTTATCAGATGTCCCTAAAGGGATGGGCAAAAGTGAAATGAAGTGAGCTGGGGATTGGCGAACAAACTGAGCAAAGAGAAGGTAATTATAAACATATACATATGTATGATATATATATTTATATATATATATATCGATATACATATAACATATATCATATATACAAAAGAGATGTAGGCCTTTACTGGATGATTAATGCAACTTACTTTTCACTTTTCTTTTTGACAGGTAACTAAATTTTTTTTAATAAGATAAAAATGTACCACTATAATCTCTTAAGGTTTTCAACTAATTTGGTTTGTTGAGAAGCAGAGAGAGAGGGCAACATTTGAATCAGTGTATCAGAAGGATTTCCAATTTATCTGTACTTCCTATACACAAACCAATTCCTATAATGCTTAATTATTTGCTTTTACTCTTCTCCAGTTCTATGTTATCTAACTTCAGCCATAAACATACAGAGCGGCAAGCAAGCTAATTTGTATCAAAGCCTGTCATGTCAAAAACCTTGCTTACAAGCAACAAACAGGAATTTTTTTCTGTAACCAGGGTAGCATGCCGATTGTCACTACCAATATCAAAGATGATTAGCCAATCCAAGCACCAAAACGATTTCATAGCGAAAAATCATAACCACCCCCCCCCCCCCCCCCCCCCCCCNCTTGCAAATAAGAGAAAAAAGTGATAAAACCTTCGTCTTTTGATTTTATAATACCTGGAAAACCCGCTCATTGAACCGACCAGGGGAAATCTGGAGGGCATTGTAATCACCATCGTTGAATGCCCAAGTTCTGCACACGGTGAGGCCCATTTTTGCACCGGCTTGCAACATCGCCCGGATTCTTGGTCTACTATAATCTTCCACGGCATGGTCCATTAACCAGTAAGAGTTCCACCCATTAATATAAAAGGCCCTTCCATCCAACATGAACTGAGTCCCATTCCTCTCAACAAAATCAAACTTTGGTTCTTGATGATAATTGAGCAAAAAGTCCCCAAAAGACATATACATGAAGGCCACACATGATGCAAAACCAAGAATTGGGTAATAAAGCCCGTTTCCTGCCACCATTGTTTCAACTCCTAGTATGGGAGCTAGAGAATGGAAAAAAAAAAAAAAGAAACAGTTATGCGCAAAGAGTTTTAAGAAATTCCCGGAATCACCGACGCCCAGATGAGCACTACCTCAGACACAGATTTGCAGATAAATGCATATAAAATCCAATCTCCAAAACACCCAGATCCCCCTTTTATTGAGAATAACCCAAAAAATGCCTTGGAAGACGTAAAAAATTCACGAATCCTCAATGAAACTCATAATTTTCACAGACCAATGTCAAAATGCAACAAAATTCCGGAACTATGGGAGAGAGAGAGAGAGAAAGAGAGAGGGGACTTGTATGTTGGTGTGAATGAGTTTTGGGATTTTATAAAGGAAAATGAGCAAGGGAAGGTGTAAGCAAGAAACG
Organism: Pterocarya stenoptera; assembly: GCA_003123785.1. Lineage (NCBI taxonomy): Eukaryota > Viridiplantae > Streptophyta > Magnoliopsida > Fagales > Juglandaceae > Pterocarya > Pterocarya stenoptera. The sequence goes on along the minus strand of QEOT01001605.1, from coordinate 240,415 downwards.
AGGGAGGTTAACCGCGTGTGAGAGAGAGAGAAAGCACAACCAACATTAGTCATACGAAATCAGTCAAAAATGAGGAGAGAAGAAAGTGAGTACGGTGGTGGGTGTGCGGTGATAAGTTGATATCAGCTATGTTGATCATTCAGATCTAAAGGAGGATCTGATTCTTAAATAGAGTCTTTCCGTGAATTTTAATATTGGACTGAACAGCTCTGTTGAACGCCCTGGGCCATGTGTGACTGTGAGTGATGTAGCCCAGAATACCTCTCTTTACCATACTTGCTAGTAATTCATCTTTAGAGATTAGGATTGGAAGTTGCTTGTGAATGAATATAATCAGAACGTAAAAGTAAGAAAAGAAAATAAAATGTTGAATTGAGATGAGATGAAATGAAATGAGATGAGTTGAGTTAAAAGTTGAAAATTAAATAAAATATTATTAAAATATATTTTTTTATTTTAAGATTTGAAAAAGTTGAATTGTTTATTTTATTTTGTGTGAAAATTTAAAAAAATTGTAATGATTATATGAAATGATATGATAATAATTGTGAAAATAAACCAGACCTAAATGTCTCACACACTTCATGCGTCATTGAAACTCATATGGATTCTGAGTGGCTGTTAAGATATCATATGTTTGATTGCTATTAAGTCACTGACAATTGATTTTAAGGTTTGGTATTTCTTCAACTAGTCCATATGCTTGATCTATTAATCTTTTTGTTTACTTTTTGTTTTGGTTGGTTTACTTTTTTATGAGCAACCTTCGTGAACGAGAGTTTTGGACAGTTGATATGAGTTTGAAATCAAAAATTAAAAATTGAATAAAATATTTTTAAAATATTATTTTTTAGTATTATTATTATTTTAGGATTTGAAAAAATTGAATTGTTTATTATATTTTGTATGAAAATTTAAAAAAATTATAATGATTAAATGAAATAAATTGAGATAAGTTGAAAAACTTTTATATCCGACCAGGCCTAATTCAAAACGAAAAATATAAAAGAGAGAAGGGAGTAGGGTTCCTACAAGTATCTTGTTATAGTAAATATTGGCATAGAAATATAAATAGAAAGAGTAATTCTAGATACAGTATTAAATTATGCAAACTCCGCACACTCCTTTTGAAAAATAATAGAATCTATTATTAAAAAATTATCATTTCTTTTTCAAATTGAGTGCGCAGAATTTATATACTCTATAATTGTAAATATTATTTCTAGTAAAAAAAAAATATAATAAGAGTGTAATTTAGTTTTGTCCGGAATAAATATATTCCTTTTGTTTGTCTTTATAGTTGCAAACACAATAAGTTGTGTCATTAGCAGACAAAATTAGAAAGCGAAGAACAGCACTAACCCTTGCGCAGATGACCAGAAAGAGAGACATAATATATTTTAAGAATTAATCTTTGCATCAGCCTACACACCACACACCATAATTTTTTTTATTTTTTTTTATTTGTTTCTCTTATTAAATATGTATTATATGGATGATGAATAAAAAAATATAAATGTTTCAAGAAGACTAGAATAAAAAAAAATTGAAAAAAATTAAAAAAAAATAAAAAACAGTTTGGTATGTGGTGTGTAGGCTGATGTATAGCAATGCTCATATTTTAAACCTTCTCTCTTCCAATGCATGCGTCCAAGAATCCACCATTGCCATCATCACAAATTGATTGCTACACTACGTACAACCTTTTAGCAATGGCATATGTATATATAAAAAAAAAATTATACGTACAAATTGAAGACTATTTTAATATATAATATTTTTTAAAATTGAAATAAGCAACATTACCAAAACTATGAGCCAGCTGCAAGATTAAAGGCTTCAAAAAGAAATGAAACAAAAGCAAAGCGGAGTTAGTTGCTTACCAATTTTTGAGCCGTTTATTTCAAGAGTGATCTATGACTTTAAAGTTTGGAAAATGCTTAGGCCACCGAAAAAAGTGACTTTATATTGTACAGATATATATATATATATTTTACTTAATGATTAAGAAATTATTTTTTAATGAATTTATAAATTTTTTTAATTTAAAAATATTTTAAAAAAAAATACAATTTACACTATATATTAGTACATTGCACAATTACCTTTGGTGGCATAGCATTGTCCTTAAAAAGTTTAGATTGCCTCCCTGCTAACCAAGGCAGGATAGCTGTTTAAACTTCCTTTATTCTTTGCTGCTTTTTATGTTAAATTTGTTATTTCTCGTACACTCAATTTATAGCGCATCTTAGTCATTTTTCTTTTATATAAATTATTTAAATAAATATAAAAATAATATTTCTTTAAAGAAAAATATTATGCACGAGTTTTTATTCACTCGCACATCTCACACGTATAATTTTTTTATAAGATATAGATGTGTTTTTCATAAAATGTGGATTGTGGGTGATGAATGATTTTTTCTTCTCTAAAAGATAATACTACTTCTAACTTTGTCACTGATGATTAGCTCATTGAAAGGGCATGCTAATTACACATATATACACACACAATAAACTATTCTAAATATATTATTATTATTATTATTATTATTAACTATTTATTTCCTTTGACTTGTACTTCCCCTTAGTGATTATTAGAATAAATATAAAATATTGACTTAGCCAGACAGTCCTCATGCATGGGAACTTCGGCCTAGGTGATGCCTAAATTGCATTATCCATGCAACTAACTAGCGAAGAAGCTAGAAATATAATTTAGAATCGAATATAATCTTAAATAAAATCTATAATATAAATTGTTGAACCGTTAATTTATGATTGAATGTTCAAGTTATTGTGCAAGAGAATGCATGTCTTATATAATACTAGGGTTTTGATTATACATCAGCTACTATTTACTTTCACATTCTATACCTAACAGTTTTTTTTTTTTTCATAGAATGCAGAATGTTTTTAATAAGATATGAGATATGATGTAGTAAATAGTGGCTGATAAAAAGAATTACTCATAATAATAATTGTGTCATAAAAGTATCATATAATCCAAAGCACATGTAAAATTTATTAAATTAAATTTTTAATTTTAAATATTAATAAATAAACTATACTGATTGAACTCGAGATTTGTTGTATGAATAAGAGTTATTAATCTCAAGAATAACTCAAAAGAACAATATTCAAAACTAATACAATAATTAACAAGTGCATAATGAAAGAAAAATGTCAAACTTGATTGGACATTTACAAGAGAAAAGTCAACCTTCGAAAATTAAAAAATTTAAAGCTTACAAGTTATATATATATACCTAGATTCAATTGTTTTTTAATTAACGGACCCATAAAATCCAAGCAAATGCATACAATGAGAAAAATAAAAAATCAACGCATCCGTACGCTGTGAAAAATACAATAAACAAAATTTATACCTGACAAGTGACAAGAATCTAATATTAATTTAATTTAAATGTTAACAGGAGAAAAGAGGGGCGCCCACGTGAACTGACCCCCTTCCTTCTAAAAGGTGAACGTATGGCATTAACATATGGCTTAATGCCATACGTTACAAGCCGTTACACCGTATTTATTTGCAGTGTAACGGCTAGCCTTCGGTGGATTATATATAGTCCCTCTCAAGAAGGTTTTTGACACTATTATGAAAATAGATAAAAATCTCTCTCTTTTTTGCTCTCTCTTGAAAGAGTATTTAGGCTGTGGATCTGTTAAGTGTTATTCTAGTTTTATACTATGTAGTACACTTTGCCATTAAAAGGAAAAGCTTATGAGTTGTCAATCTGGAGAAACTTATGGAGCAATTTTATGAGCTGAGCTTGAGGTATTTTTTCCACTGTACTTTCTTACATTAGTATCAGAGCTTTATAAATTGTTCACAGTTTTTTTTTTTTTTTTTTTTGT
>QEOT01001605.1:219297-236173 GCA_003123785.1 Pterocarya stenoptera | reverse complement strand
AAAAAAAAAAAAAAAGGCCTAGGCCATTTTCGGCCTAGCCTTGTTTAAACCAATTTTTTTTTAACACAAAATAAAAAAAAGGAGAGGATAAAAATGACATCTAGGATTCAAACTCAAGACCACCGATTATATAAGGGTAGTGCGCACCACTAGGTTGCGACGTTCCTTTGGTTTAGGTGGGGGTTAAATATATAATTTTTTATTTTTTTAAAAAAAATAATAATAAAAAATAAAAAAATAAAAAAAAATTTTTTTGCATGATTTAATATATGCTTACATATATTGTTATATAACATGTGATTTTTTATTTAATATTTTAGATTAAATGTAATTACATGTGTATATATGGTTATATTCATGTTTTTTTTTTTAATTCCATAATGTTATATTACATGTGATTTTTTATTTTAGATTAAATATCATTACATGTATGAGTGAATTGAACATGTGGATATGTGATTATTTTATCATCTATGAATGTTAGGTTTGGATGTTTAGACATTAGTCTTCATTTTTTTATGATAAAATAGAAAATTCTCACAAAGTAGTCTTAGTTAGAATTGTCAGTGTAAATGATAGGCTGAAAGAATTGCAATGACCCCAGTAAGAACTGTAAATGCATTGTATAGCCAAAAGACTATGATGGCCCCAGTAAGAACTGAAAATGCATTGTATAGCCAAAAGACTACGGTGGCCCCAGTAAGAACTGTAAATGCACTGATAGAACAAGAAAAACGGATTGTAATGGTCAAAGAACTATCTTTATAGACTGGCCCAACAGGTCGCTGTAGTCTGGCTATCCTTGTAGACTGGCCCAACAGGTTGTTGTAGTCTGGGTAGCTGTCCTTGTAGACTGGCCCAAAAGGTTACTGCAGTTTATTAGGTTATGTCTTTACATATGACTAGGTTTAGATGACTACTTAAGATAGTAGGAGTATGGTTGAGATTTATGATGATTAATTCTTCCATATTTGTTTTAAATTTATGCGGGAATTAGGTTAGAAATTTAATAATTGGATATTGTGGCTCAAGAGATGATTCTGAAGTTTAGCGATTTTTCAATCTTGCGACATATCTAAATTATTCTTTTTCTAGCTTGGATGGATGCGGCAGATTTCTTAAGTGTATGTGTAATATCCTTTTTTTGCATATTGTAGTGATATAGCATCCAAGAACATAGTTGCCAACCTAAATAAAGGGAAAAATTGGATGGAGAGAACTACGACATTTGGCATCGCAAGATCCAACATGTCCTAGATGAGCAAGAGGTCTTAGAGGCTTTATCTCACTCTCTTACTTCACCCGGGGAAAGGACCTCGGAACAATACAAGATAGATCAACAAGCCTATACTGAATGAGCTAAGAAAAGTCGGTGCGCGCATAATAATGTTAAGCAGCATGCACAATGATCTTATGTGTGAGTTCGAGATTTATGACACTGCCCAAAGCATGTGGGATGCTTTGAAGTTGAAGTTTGGTGGAACTTCAGCGACTAGGTTGCGTGGATTAACCATGAAGTTTGACTCTTATAAGATACACTATGACCACAAGATGAAGCAGCATCTTAGAGCTATGTCGACCATGATCTGCGAACTTAAGTCGGCAGGAAACAACCTGACAGATGAACAGAAAATGCAGGTAGTGATAAGATCACTACCGAATTCTTGGGAGAATATGAGCCAGAACCTGACGCGTAACGAGAATATCAAAGACTTTGATGATGTCTCGCGTCATTTAGAATTGGAGGCTGAGCGCCTAGAGGCTGCTAAGCCCAATCATATGGCCTATGTGGCTAATTCTGGTTCGCGCAAGGCATCAAGGCCTAAGCGCAAGAAGCCCAAGAATGAAGTAGCTGCTGGACAAATAAAAAAGGTGTCAGGAACTTCCCAATGTAGCAAGAGGGGCAAGCGCGGGAAGAACAAGTCGAAAATAGAGTGCTTCAACTGTGGAAAGAATGGCCACTTCACTCATGATTGCACTGAGCCGAAGAAGGTATACTCTGACTTTTCTCGCATTGTTTTTGTAACTAGCCATGTGATGGTTGCTCATTCCTATCGTATGTGGATTGTTGATTCAGGAGCGACCGAACACATAGCACGAGATAGAGTCGGATTTGTGAAATATCGCCGAATTCCAGTTGGGAGTCGTGATATCAAGGTGGGCAATGGAGCTAGCGTGGAGGTACTGGGACTTGGTACCTACAAGCTGGACTTGCAGGATGGCCGCACTCTTTTCGTCTACAATGTGCTATACGCTCCTGAAATCCAACAAAATTTACTTTTCGTAGTTACTCTATTAAAAATTAGTTTTCAGATTGTATTTGAAAACAATTATGTTTCCTTTCATTTGGGCCATGTGTTTTATGGCAATACTTTTCTTCAAGACGGTTTTATGATATTAAATTTGAATTATTCAAATATGAATGAGTCAATTGCTTTTCTTTCTGCATCTGATAATTTGGATTCATATAAATGGCATGCTAGACTTAGCCATATAGGGCAAGATAGAATGACTCGGTTAGCTAGAGAGGGCTTAATAGGCAATCTCGCTAAAGTCATCTTGCTCATATGTGAATATTGTCTAGGGAAAAGCTAAGAGAAAACCGTTTGGAAAAGCCACTAGGGCATCTTTTTCACTGCAATTAGTCCATTCAGACATCTGTGGTCCAATGAGTGTGAGGGCAAGACGCGGAGGTGTCTACTTCATCATATTTATAGATGATTTTTCATGTTACGGTCATGTCTACTTAATCTCTCATAAGTCTGAAGCATTATAGTGTTTTAGGCGGTATCTAAGTATGATTAAGAATCAGTTAGACAAGAGTTTAAAAACTTTAAGAACTAACCGAGGACGAGAATATCTCTTTGAGCAATTTAAAAGGCTCTATGATGAAAAAAGAATCAAGAGACAGTTGACGATGCCAAGTATGCCACAGCAAAATGGTGTGGCGGAAAGAAGAAATCGAACACTGCTTGAGATGGTTAGGTCAATGATGGCGCAAGCAAACCTTCCAATTTCTTTTTGGGGGATGCACTTTTGACTGCTGCCTACATTCTTGACCGAGTACCCTCCAAATCAGTAACTTCCACCCCATATAAACTATGGACCGGTGAGAAACCCAATTTGAGTAACTTGCTGCCATGGGGTTCAACGAGTTTTGTTCACGATCTTTCTCATAAGTATGAGAAGTTAGACCTTAGAGGAAAGAAGTGTATCTTTATAATGTACTCTGAATACTCTAAAGGGTATGTGTTAATAGGTGAACAATCTGATGGAAGTATGACTGGGATTGAGTCACGAGATGTGGATTTCATTGAAAATGAGTTTCCAAGTAGATGTGAGGTTGATAAGAGTTTAGAACTTCATGAGATTGTGGAACAAGAGGAAAGTGCTCCAAGGAATTTAGTTGAGAATGAGGAAGTAATTCTTTAAACTCCTATAAATTATAAAAAGGATTTAAATCCGAATGGGAGCACACCACTTGTCAATCAATCGCAACAGCCTCAGCCGCGTAGAAGCACACGTGAAAGTTTTCCCCATCGTCATTTTGAGATTGAAAGAGAAGCTTTTATGGTAGCTCCGCATGATGATGATGAGCCTAGGACAATTCATGAGGCTCTCTCATCTTCTACTAAAGATGAGTGGATGAAAGCTCTCAATGATGAGATTGAGTCTATAAAGACTAACTAGGTCTGGGATCTGGTTGATCTACCGACAGGGCGTAAGCCTATTGGGAAAAATGGGTTCTTAAGGTTAAACGCAAGTCGGATGGATCAATAGATAAGTACAAAGCTCGTTTAGTGGCGAAAGGATATACCCAACAGGAGGGTATAGACTATGAGGACACTTTTTCACCAGTGGTAAGGTTTGCCTCAATTCGCCTGATTCTAGCTATAGTAGCAAATATAGATTTGGAACTTTACCAGATGGATGTTAAGACAGCATTTCTCAATGAAGAACTAGATGAGGAGATCTATATGGATCAACCAACGGGTTTTGTGGTCAAAGGTCAAGAGCGCAAAGTGTGCAAGCTCAAACGATCTATATATGGCCCAAAACAATCATCTAGATAATGGTACCTTAGATTCCATCGAGCAATTCTCTTGAATGGGTTTACGATGATCATAGAGGACCATTGTGTCTATGTCAAAGGTCCAAGAAGAGTTTCATTATGTTGTCATTATATGTTGACGACATACTACTAGCTGGAAATGACAAGGGTTGATAGTCACCACAAAAGAGTGGTTATCTTTCAATTTTGAGATGAAGGATATGGGTGAGGCAGAATACATTCTGTGAGTTAAGATCTACAAAGATCGCTCAAAGAGACTTTTGTGTTTGTCTCAATAGACTTACATACAGAAAGTTCTCGAGCGCTTCCTAATGAGTGGATGTAAACCCATTGACACCCCTGTTGCAAGAAGCGAGACCTTGTTTAAAGAGTTGTGTCCTCAGACTCAAAGAGAAAAGGAAAAGATAGCCCGTGTCCCTTATGCTAATACTGTGGGTAGTCTGATGTATGCAATGATGTGTACTTGGCCTGACATATGCTATGCAGTTGGCTTAGTGAATAGATTCCAATCTAACCCCGGACTGGCTCACTGGAAATCAGTCAAGAGGATTATGCGATATCTCAAAAGAGCTGCGGACTATGTGTTATGCTATCAGGGTTCAGATTTGCAGCTAAGAGGTTACAGTGATGTCGACTGGGGCAGTGACCTAGATGAGCGTAAATCAACCACTGGGTATGTCTTTCTGCTCAACAATGGCGCCATTACATGGAGCAGTAAGAAACAACCTTGTATAGCCTTATCCACCATGGAGGCGAAATATGTAGTTTGTTCAGCAGCAGTTCAAGAAGCTGTTTGGTTACGGAGATTTCTCAAGCATTTAGACATTGGCACGGATACTTCAGATCCGATGACGATATTTTGCGATAGCATGGCAGCTTTCGCATATGCTAAGGACTCAAAATATCATGAAAGAACCAAACACATAGATATCAGATATCACTACATCAGAGACATGGTAGCGCAAAAGGAAGTGGTTCTGAAACATCTTTCTACGAGTCGCATTGTTGCTGATCCTTTAACGAAGCCTATAGCAAGAGATGTCTTTGAGGTTCATGTTAGGAATCTAGGACTGCGTAGATTATAAATGTAATTTGTATTACAAATGACATTGAGATGTAATATTTCCTTTGGGATATTAATATAATATGATTCAGTCATTGTTTTTATCGTATTGTTTTTGTTTTTAGTACACACACAAGATATGTCAACAGGCTTAGATCGGCTCACTCACACGAGCGATCGCCTCTAACCCTTGAGTAGCGAGTAGAGATAAGACATTGTGTCCCTAGGTACTTGTCCAAAGGGATAAGTTGGTTGATACAAAGTATGTCGCCTTAGTGGGAGCTAAGATGAGGTCCATTAAATGGACTATGCATGGGTTACCCCATCATCCATGTAGCCTGTAATTAGGCAGATGCGAGATTCTCTTTGACGCCTCGGAGGCGTGCAAATTGAGGAATTCGGGTTAGACGCCTAAGGAGCGACTAGACCAAGATCTATATGGTGTTGATATAGACATATGCTCTTTGAGAAAGAGAAATCCACCGTAGCATGTCTTTCATACTACATGTGCTTATACGACCTTATGGGTAAGTGAGTAAAAGGTTCCCCTCTTTCTCACTGTGTGAGTCTTATTTTATTAAGTGTCATTTACCTTTGACTGTGTCACGAAATGGAGGTTGTGATGACTGCTACTTTGGCATGCTGTCCATGGCCATGATTAATACGGTCTAAAGAGGCATCGCTGGGAAAGCGATTCGACCAAAATTAAATTATATGAATGTAAAGGAAAGATTCTATGATATCGTATCTTCGACAGTGTTTGCTGATGTCAAACTATGACGTTACATCTTGGTAGCGGCTAAGGTTGTGAACACATTGAAATGATTTGAAGATAGTCAAGCATTGTTCTGAGTTTTCTTTTTTTTTTTTACTCAAAAGGGTTCGAAAATGCTTGATCTTGATGCGATCGAATAAGTCTAGGACATGACCAGACACTTTAGGGATGTTACTATGCTGGTCTTCTCTGGGAGAGATTTGGTATATGTACTCCCACCATTCTACAGATGTGCTTGGTGGTCGCACGACCTATTTACTTGTATGAACAAGATTGAAAACATTAGAGAGATGCAGACCTGGAATCATGCCTACTGTATGCGAGTGGGAGATGTTAGCAGGAGAAAGGAGGGGCGCCCACGTGGGCTGACCCCCTCCCTTCTAAAAGGTGAACGTATGGCATTAAGCCATACGTTACATGTCTTGTAACACATGGCTAAATGCCATACGTTACAAGCCGTTACACTGCATTTATTTGCAGTGTAACGACTAGCTTTCGGTAGACTATATATAGTCCCTCTCAAGAAGATTTTTGACACTATTATGAAAATAGACAAAAATCTCTCTCTTTTTTGTTCTCTCTTGAAAGAGTATTTAGGTTGTGGATTTGTTAAGTGTTACTCTAGTTTTATACTACGTAGTACACTTCGCCACTAAAAGGAAACGCTTGTGAGTTGTCAATCTGGAAAAACTTGTGGAACAATTTTATGAGTTGAGTTTGAGGTATTTTTTCCGCTGTACTTTCTTACAAATACTTACAATTATTAGAAAGGACAATGCTAGGATCACCTTTCTCGGTGACCCCTGGATTATAATAATAACATAAAATGTATTTTTTTTAAAGAAAATATTTTTTAGAATCTTTTAAATATTTAAAAAGAAAATTAATAAATTTATTAAAAAATTATTTTTTAATCATTAAATTAAAAAAAACACAGGTTTTGTTTAGTAGATGATAAAAATCTTAATAAAGGTTAATTTGGAGTTGGATAAGAAGAAAATTCAAACCAAGATTTAGTAAAATATTGATACATTGAAAGTTACAATACTATTGGAATATGTTAAAAAAATGTTGTCATTCTCGTGCTTAAACTTTGCTATAGTTACAATTACTAAAAATATCAATATAACATTTAATTAGAGTCAAAAATAAATTTATAAAAATAAATTTATAAATTAGTATATATTAATCTGATATATTAGATATATTTTATTATAAAAATAATTTTATAATTTAACATATCATATCAGATTATATCAATTTATGAATTTAATGATACGCAACTAAATCATTTTTCTAAATTTTTTAGCTAAGATATCATTTATTTTTTATTTTAAAAAGGTAATAAAAATCTGTAGTTAAACAATTATTGCCTGGGGAAACTTTATCTAATCTTCAGTAGTTAACTCAAAGAGTCAGTAAAAGTGCAATGTTAAAAGTTGGAAAGTGAATGTGTCACTCGTCAGTCTCGTCATGTATCATTTTTTTTTTTAACCAATCATCTTTTATTGATGAAGTCCTCTAGAAGAGATTGCATATACTGTAAAGTTTCTTCCATGATCAACAATAAAATCAAGAATGTTTAAAGTAGGGGTGTAATTAGTTCAATTTGATTTAGTTTTAGATAAAATTTAAGATCAAATTAATATGTATCGTATCGGTTTTGTATTTTTGAAAACTGATTATGCACTGGTTACATTCCTAAATTGATACTTCCAATTTTGCCGGTTCGATCCGGTTTTAATAGTATTAGTATTAGGACATAAAATATAATTAATATACTAATATATATTAATATACTAATGTATACTAATTAATTAAAATGAAGTGTAATTAATATGCTAATGTATATTAGATTTACTAATGCATTATGTATTTATCAAAAGGAATATGCTGAGAATTTATTAAGACATAAAATGTTATTAATATATATATTTTATATTTAAACATATGATCAAATAAATTTTCATGTGTAAGATAAAATGTTATGTTATAAATTATAATAATATTATCTTATATATAATTATAATATATATTATTATATATGTCATATATAAAAATATTATATATAATATTAAAATATTAATTTAAAATATATAATATAGTGAGCTGATCCGGTTCGATCCTAAAAAGCATAGAACCAGAACCAGACTAGTACTAACCGGTTTAGGAGCTAAGGGAATCGGACCCGGACTCCACCGGTTTTGGCCAGTTGGGGCCGGTTTCCGATTTCCTGGTTAGTTTTTACACCCCTAGTCTAAAGCATTTTTTGAAAGGTGTTAGCAACTACTTTTGATTCCCTATTGGAATATCTAACCTACCATTGAGCATAACTTTGCAACTTATACTTGATATAATGAATGAACATTCTTGTGCTATCTAGATCTGCCAGTTATCATTTGTTGTGCTAAAAATATATCTGTAAGTACAAAGAATCGTAACAAGTAGTAAAGTATTTTAAGAAAACGGATATCGAACCCATATAGAATAATTATGTTATTGAGTATCGAAACTGACTAAATTAATTATTATTTGGAAAACCAAAATTTGAAAAATGGGTTATCTAAATTAAACTGAAGAAAAGAACATTAAAATAAAGATTTTAAAGAAAATAAGATTTAAAGCATTTGATTTTACCTAACAAATCTCACACAATTCATTTTTCATTGTTATAGAATTCTAATTATTCCAAATTGATGATAAAAATCCTTTAACTATTCAATATTTTCTCTTGAATAATACCACAAATATCTCCAACTAATAACTCCACATCTTTATGTGAATTTAATTAATTGAAGACTCATTAAGTTTTTTGATTTTTTTTTTAAATCACACTAATCGCGGTAAAATATCTCTACTTTCGCTCAACTAATGGTGCTTAGTCCTAGAGTTTTAATTACAAATTACCTCTCGATGTCATTGTAATTCAATAGATCGAACAATAGTTAGCTAGAAAATTGCAAGCATTAAGGATAATGAATAAACACTCAATTATGGAAATATTGAAAATAAAATAACTTAGAATATAAATTGTGTGTTCAATACTATACTACATCAAAACTCTAGAAAATAAAATTAGTTCATAATGAAACTGAAAAGAAAAAAAATAAAATTGGTATTTTTCGTTGGAGTCAGTTGATGAAACATGCGGTTCTCGTCTCTGCCCTCCAGATTCACCTCCTTTAAAGAAATTCAAATAATAAATTTTGAACTATCAAAACTTAAACTCAGACTTTCTAAAACTCAAAACCCCCATCTATTCATCCCACAAGTCGAGATTAGATAGATATTGAAATTCAAATTTGGAAACAAGATAAATGTGGCCACAATCTAACCTAAAAATCTGGAAAATAATTTATAAAGATAAATGTTAATATAAAAGAAATTATCCCAAAAATAACGGGATTATCTAAAAATGGAATATTCAGTGATATGCAGTTTGAATTGTAGAATCGGGAGAATTTGGTAGCCAACAGATTGATTGTGAAACTTGGAAGGATTTGGTTGTTAGTAGTAGATTGATCTTGGTCGGAAGGAATTATACCACCGGGTAGATGTCGTGTGCGCTGAATATAACTAGTCTCCTCGCCTATGGAGTGGAAAGACTCTCAACAGGGATGATAGACTCCTCTCGCCAACCTACTGAGTGGTAAATCTGCTCGCCTTTTGTCTCGGTGTTGCCCAAGATGTCGTTTACATTGGTATTTTAAGTTGGTCGTTTAAACTAGTCACCCAATCTAACCACCCAGAGCCTTGCACCAAGTATTCATGCCCAGAAGTTCAAATATATCACTCGCCTACTCTTGTCGCCAATTCTGATCATGAGTCTCCTTGCCTAAATCTCATCGGCTCTCTTTAGATCTCACTGCCTCTCATCGGTTTGGATCTGTAGTCTCTTCTTTTGTATCAAAATACTCTTTTTTTACACTAAATCTTTCAATTCCTCCAAATCTAAGAAAATAAAGAAAAATATATAGAAATAAAATAAAATCAATAGTATTGAAGGAAAAATGACAATTTCATAAATAAAAGAGTGATAAAAATCACATAAAAATAACACTTATCATCCTTGAATAGACTTTACCATTTTACTTGCATCTCCTTCTAGAATTATTTTGCTTAGTCCCAAATCAATGACAAAGACTGTTGCTTGGAGGGCTCCATAGGTCTTAGCTAGTACAGGATTTGGAAACAAATCTTTTTTTTTTTTCTCTCATTGTTGCCATAACATTGCCCTCTCAATCACGAACTATAATCCCAATTCCAACCCTGCAATGCACCCTATCTATTGCAACATCCCAATTAATTTTGAAAAAACCCCTTGGGAGAGCTTTGCATCCACTTAAATGACTATTAGCATTTATTGTCTTGAGAGTCTTTAAAGCCTTACAGCAGCTAGTGTCCACTAGAGAATTTGGCTGGTTGAGAACTTTCTTGAAAACAAAATCATTTCTTCTCTTTCAGAGTTTCCAACACACTACTATCATATATTCTATCTCCTCCTTATTCAGCTTCTCAAACATTTCATTCATAGTTTCCTTAAGCTTGTTGTTTAGAACTCTGCTATTTTGAATCTTCTAAGAATGTTGCCTCAACAAATAGCTAGGAGCATCACATTCCCATAATGCATGCTTAATAGTTTATGCTTCTAATAGACAGAATGGGTAGTATGGATCTTCCACTATTTTCTGTTTGTGCAAATTTAGCTTAGTAGGTAGCACATTAGGCAAGCTCTCCATAATAAAACCTTCCCTACGGATTTGTCAGCTTCTAGCTTTTAGTCCATCTTTCACTTTTTGAGTTGCTTTAAGAGGTTTGGCCTTGAGATCTACCCTAAACTTCACCTTAAAGCTGTGAAGAAGTCATTCTTTGTGAATCTCCACATTATTTTGTCTGGCCTATTGCTTAGACATATGGGGATTTGACAAATGATCTTTGCTTCAGCATCTGAGCAAACTTCTTTGACCAACCTGAGGTTCCAACTCTTTTTTGTTTGCATTAATAAGCTTAGCCACTTTAGCCTCTGGATTTAGAATTTTCACTGCACTTTGAGGTTTGAATGAACTTGGTTGAGGAAGCCATCTATCTGACCAGATTCTAACAAATTCTCCATTAACAATTCTCCCAAGGATTCCTTCTTCAAGTAAGGGCCTTGCTGATAAGATGCTCCTCCAAACAAAAGATGGGTTCTTGCCCATCTTTGCTTGAAGAAAATCAGGTTTAGGAAAATATTTGAGTTTCAAAACTTGAGCAAAAAGAGAGTCTGGAGTCTATAACAACCTCCAGCCTTGCTAGGCCAGTATTGCAATGTTAGAATTTTCAAAATCTCGAAATCCCAACCCACCTACTGACTTTGCCTTCCTTATTTGGTCCCATTTAGTCTAATGAATTCTTCTCCTTGGGCCTATTTGACCCCACCAATAACCTTGCAAAAGCTTGTTAATCTCTTGTAGTAGGCCTTTGGGAAGTTTAAAAACTCTCATACTTTAGGTAGGGATGTCCTGTATTATTGCTTCGATAAATATCTCTGTTCTAGCTTGAGAAAGAAACTTCAACTTCCAGTTGCTTAATCTACTCCTCACCCTATTCAGAATACCTTTTAAAGATTTAGATCAAGACCTTCTTACCAGAGCTGGCAAGCTAAGGTACTTTTCATAGGAACTCGTGGATTGAATGCTTGCAATGCTAGTGATAATGTCTTTTGTTGCTTTTCTAGTATTACTGTTGAAGAAGATAGATATTTTATCTTTATGCAATCTCTGACCAGATGCTTGTCCATAAGCTTCTAGGAGACTAAGTAATTTACTCCATTTCAAAGAACTTGCCTGGCAAAATAACAAGGTGTCATCTGAAAAAGAAACAAGTGATTAATATAGAGCTGTCCACCTGCCATGGGAATGCCATTAATTAGTACAGTTTCTTCAAATCTATTGAGGAATGTGATAAGAGTTCTGAACATAAGATAAATAGATAGGGTGATAGATGATCACCTTGCCTAATGCCCCTTGAAGGTTTGAAAGCTCTTTATGGAGCTCCATTTAGTAATAGTGAATAAGAAGTAGTGGAGACACACTTCATAATAAGCTTAATCCATTTACTCGCAAAACCCATCCTTTTCATAATAGCTTTAAGAAGTTCCACTCAATCCTATTATATGCTTTACTTATGTCTAACTTCAAGGTTATGTATCCAACTTTCCCTTTCATTCTTTTTTGCATTGTGTGCATAGCTTCATAGGCAACAATTATATTATTAGATAGTAATCTCCCTAGGACAAAGGTACTTTGGGTGGGAGAAATGATCTTTGTTAGTCTAGTTTCCAATTTATTGGGCAACATTCTTGCAATGATCTTGTAAATTACATTGCGAAGACTTATTGAATGGAACTCAGAAACTTTTGTGGGGTTTTTGGTCTTTAGAATCAGAACTGTATAGGTCTCATTGATGTCATATGTCCATCCATTAGAGTTTACGGCTGCCAGTACTGCATAAAAAATATCTTGGCCAACTATTCTAGAAAAGTTGGCTAATCTCTTGAGAAGAGATAGTTTTGTTGCCATCCTCATCACTGATGCTACTAATAGTGTTAGTCTACCTTCTTTAGGAGCACATTTGTGAAAAAAATTTGTATTTCTGTCCCCTTCCTTTAGCCATCTTTGTTTAGCTCTGTGTTTCCATTTCAAATCATCTACTTCAAGTAAAAGAACCACTTCTTTTTGTAATTGTTTTATCTCCTCAATGTGTCATCCAATGTGAGATTCTTGGAGAAATATAATCTGAGCTAGTTTAGCCTTAGTAGCCCCCATCATTGATGCTACTAATAGTGTTAGTCTGCCTTCTCTAGAAGCACATTTGTGAAAAAAAATTTGTATTTCTGTCCCCCTCCTTTAGCCATCTTTGTTTAGCTCTGTGTTTCCATTTCATATCATCTACTTCAAGTAAAAGAACCACTTCTTTTTGTAATTGTTTTATTTCCACAATGTGTCATCCAATGTGAGCCACTTGGAGATTTCCTAATGATCTGTCAAGTATTTCTTTGGTGAAATCATTCCCCTCTCTATTCTTACTCCAAGTAAATCTATCCCATTTGTAACCTAAGTCACTTAACCCCCAATCCTCCATGGCTTCTCTAAATGGTTCCATTTGAGTATAAGGTTTGATAGCTCCACCATATTTCTCATGTTGCTAAAGAATTTCATTAAAGTTCCACAGGCACAACCATGGCTTATTATCCGAGGGTTTTAACTCTCTAAGCAATTGCTAGCTTTTTGGTCCTTTAGCAATAATAGGGTTGCTATAGAAACCAGTCATTATCCATTCCTCCCCTCTTTCATTTTTAGTGACTCTAATAGAGATCTTCCTCCTAGTAAAAGTGTTCAATTCTAACTTCATGGTAGACTTCCAAAATATTGCTAGGCCACCACTCCATCATCTACTATCGGCCACAAAACTTTGATCAAAACCAATATGATTTCTAAATTATTTCACTATTTCCCTCCTACTTTTTGTTTCCATAAGAAAAACTATGTTGGGGTACTTTGTATTCACCAAGTGGTGAAGTTCTATAACTGTTCGAGAGTTCCCATACCCTCGATAGTTAGAGCTAAGCATATCATTGCTGTTGATGGCTGAGCTGCCTAGCAGCCTCCACTCTTTTATCCTAAGTCATGCTCCTTTTAGGATTGAGCTTGGTTTTGGACTTTTTGCGAGAATTGTCCAAAAATGTAGCTACATAGTCATCCCTCCCTTTTTTCTTCACTTTATCACCACTATTAGGATCCATACAAGTCAAAGATGTTTTTTCTAACAGGTGAGCCCCTCTTGCATCCACCCAATTTTCTTTGTAAATTTGGCACCAGTAAAATTAAAACCCATACTAGAGTTTTCAAAAATACTTATTAGATCAGTGCACAAGCTGGGACTTTCAACTGGGCTATAACAAATCTGGTCTTTAAGCACTCCAAGCTTCATGCAATCAGAGGCCTCCTTATCCTTCATTTCTTTCTACTGTCCCTTTACTCTGTTAACTAAGTCAGGTTGGCTAACCAATTCGACATGACTACCACTTGGGCAATTAATAGGATCATAACTTGGATAAAGTCCCTACTTTGCATTTTAATTATTAACCTCGTGATGCTTCTCCGGGTAATCTTCAAAATCTACAACAATTACTTCCAATTGAGAGGCCTTTGATTGTGCTGCCAACTTTAGTGAATGACTATGATTTTCATCTGTAGGTTTGCTACTTTCACCCTCATCTGAACTACCATTCCAATGAGCCTTTGTCTTGGTTTGGTCCTTACTACCCCCATATTTTCTGTCTCCATAGACACTAGGATGCTCTCAACCACTAGCCATACTAAGATATGCCCGCCTCAGTTGGATGGTTCCTTATTTTTTCTGTTGTACACGCCCTCTCCTTATGCTTAAGGACACCACACTGAAAACAAAAAAATTGGCAACCTTTCATACTTAAAATCAATTCATAGTTGTTTCCCTCTAAATTTTAACAGTCTTCCTCTTGCCAGTGGTTTTGTAACTTTTCTAATGACTTTGATCCTTAAGAATTTCCCTAATCCAATTCGTTCCCTATCGACATCTACTGCTATCACTTCACCTATTGCAAAACCTATCCTTTCTCTCCTTTCTTTTTTCGTAGCAGCCAATGGCATATTGTGGAGCTGGACCCAAAAAGGTTCAGTGATAGACAATATATCATTAGGAGGGGTAATACTTTGAAGCTCTTGGATACAGACCAAATGTCTATAAAAGGACCATGGTCTACCAAATAGTACTCTTTCTTTATCAGCCCCTCTCTGAAATTCCATCAAAAAATGATTCTCCCCCACTTCATTGAAGGCTATCCATCCTCTTGGGCTCCAGATTTTTGATATGGTATACTTAAAGGTGCTAGAAGGAATTGCTTTGCTCTTGAAATGGAAATTTTTACCGCTTCTTCTGGTAAGAAAATCTCCAATCTCTTGTCTTTCGTGAGTTTTAGGCCTTTACACAATCCAGATAACTCTTCCTCCATCTTGAGAAACAACAATCATCTCTTTAGACATGAGTCTAAGAGGCATACCTTTGTTGAAAGCAAAGACATTAACCTTACCCATCAGAGAAGGAAATGACCCCAATATTATTTTGAATGTTTTCTTGTCATGTGTCATTGAAACATAGAGATTATGTAGTAATGTGGATAAATAAGCTTTCATGGAATATCAGATGCTTGATCGCAAGTAAACCACTGCAAAAGATTTTAAAGGAATCGTCCTCTATACGGAGTTTTCTTTTCTTTACTGACTTTTTTTTTTTTTTTTGTTTTGGTTCAATGGAAAAATAGATCCAAACAAAAAAAATAGACAGAGTATTATTAAAATACAATATAAATAATTAAATTTATATTTTCCTATCAATTTAAACTATTTAGATAAATGGTATTTGAGATGTACCATGTCTTGGCCAAGGTTTTCTCCCCTTTTTTTAATTTATTAATTAAAAATATATACTTTTTTCTTAAAAATAGCAAGTTAATTTGAAAAACAAATGAAAATGAGACGTGATTTATTTGATTGTGCCATGTATTCTTATTAGTGGCCACAGAAAATTTTGTAATGGAATAGGTTATTAGTAAAAGATAGATTTAATTATTTTTGTTATGACTTAACAATTATGAGCTAGGCCATGCTTGATTATCACTACAAGAAAAATAGATTTTTGTGACTAATTTATTGTAACTAAAAGATTATTTACAATTAATTTTAGTTGTAAATAGTCATTTTATTGGAATTAACTAGTCGCAAATAAACAATTTTCTTATAGTGTATTCTACAGATGCTTTTCTTTTCATTATAATTATTTATATTATATCTTAAGTATGACTGGCATGCTTGATTCGTGTTATTCTAGAGAGGCCTTTCTCTTCTTTATTTCTTACCTTTCATTTATTTTTCTTTTGTCTATATGGTTAATTACTCTAGATCACATATAGCCTTCGTGTGACCAAGGTGATGCCTAGGTTTCATGACCTAGCTAGGTGATGACTACGTTGCATCACCTAGGACCTAGGTGACTTGTGATGAATTTAGAATAATTTAGGGCGTCTAATATAATCTTAATTAAATAAAATCTACAAAAAATTCTCAACAATTGATTTATGATACAATGTTCAAGTCATCATTGTGCAAACGAATGCATGTTTTGTATAACATCACTTGCATAAAAAACTAGCATATAACCCAAAGAACATGTTAAAATGATTAATTTTTAGGCTCTGTTTGGATATAGATATTAGAAACGGTTTCATCTGATATAATCTAATTATTATAATTTTTTTAAATTTTCACAAAAAATATAATTATAAGCAATTCATATTTTTAAATTCTAAAACAATAATAATATTTAAAAATAATATTATAATAATATTATATTCAACTTTCATTTAAAACCATCTCATCTTATCTCACTATCCAAATGAGGCCTTAATATTAATTAGTTTAGATGTTAAAATAAAACCAATTATACTAATTGAACTCGAGACCTTTTTTATAAAAAAAAGTTAATAATCTCACGAATAACCCAAAGACCGATATCTAAAACTAACATAATATTTAACAAGTGCATAAAGAAACAAACATCTCAAACTTGATAGAAAACGTTTCAAATCTTATGAAATCGATCATCCTTGTTGGCGATGCTTGATATTGATGTGACAAAAATTAATGGTTTATTAATGGAAGGATTAAAATGATAAAGATGAAACACATATATTGAATAAAAATCTTAAATTAGATTATAAAGACTAATAATCTATAAAAATAAATTCCAAATTACTAGACTATATTATACTTAATACTTTTTAAAAGAATATTAAAGATTTATATAATGTCTTAATGTACAAGTATCGACACAGGCCTTTATAGAAATGTAAATCCCACTCAAAAAAAAAAAAAAAAAAAAAAAAAAA
>QEOT01001605.1:60230-218761 GCA_003123785.1 Pterocarya stenoptera | reverse complement strand
TTTTTTTTTTTTTTTTGGTAGATCAATATACTTTCATCCTTTGTTGTAGTTCTGTCCTGACAATTAATAATTTTACGCCGCATTTTAATAATTTTTTAGGTCAATTATTTAATGAAAAAATACTTAAAATATGTTAAATCAATCGGTTTGATTTATAAAAATAACAAAATTAAGGATAATATTGCCTGTGAATATTACAATGATTAAAAGGTCATTAATACGACATGCTTACATTCGTGTGTGTGCGCGCATATATAAAAACATATATATTTATATAATATAAAATTTTGTTATGGAAAAATAAATTTGTGTACTGGATTTTTCCATATAATATAATTCCATACTTGTCTCACATGCGTATTCCCCCATAAATTATTCTGCCTATATTTCTTAAAATTAAAAATTAAGTTTAAAATTAAGTTTTTCCAGATTATGTACATTCGGCTTGGTTTTTACAGTACTTGCAGCCATGACAACGCCTTCTATGCATGACATCAGGCGACAGAACTAAATCAAAGCCAGAAACAGCCCTAACCCCGGCCTTCCGCTAAGGGAAATGATGTATCCCCCGCTCCTAGTCCCGCTCCCAATCCTGTTGGGATTTTTTTTTTATTTTTTTATTTTTTATTTTTATTTCTTGATTAAGAAAATAATTTTTAATAAAAATGTGATTTTTTTTTTATTTTTTAAAAATATTAAAAAATATTAAAAAAATATATGTTGAAAATGAAAAAAAAAAAAAACACATAGCGGGACACCGAGCGGGAGCCGCAGCGGTGTCCCTAGCACTGCTCTTCCTCTAATAATTCGTTACGTACTAGCAATTATTATACTTCTCGGGAGCAGGAGACAGAATTAAATCAAGGCCAGAAACAGCACTTAACCAGGCCTTCTGCTAATAATTAGTTACGTAGTAGCAATTTTTATATTTCTACAGTAGTGTTCCCCGAATGGTGCCGGGCGGAGCACTCGCTCGCCTCCAATCAATTCAATAACTCATTAGATTTATAATTTTTTTAAAATTTAATTTTTTTTAAGCTCAAATTATAATATAATTATAAATTTTATTAAAAAAATATAAATTTATTAAAATCATATTTTGAATTATCTTAACCTTCTAAAATAAACTTTATATAAAAGGTTAATCCAATATAATAATCATTCTTAAGCAATGCACGACTTAAATAATGTGTGGGACAGGACTCTATTGGGCTCTTCCCCCCCCCCCCTACATGAGAGGTGCGGGGTAGGGGATGGGCCCCCGATGCCCCACCCTACTTCTACTAATTAATTACCCAAAATAATCCTTCCTATAAATAAAAACATATTGACTCTGTTGCTATGTTGGATTATTTTTATTTTAGTATAATACTAAATACAATTTTAGAGTATACAAATTATATGTACTTCCTTTAAAAATAATTGGGCCATTATTAAAAAATAGATTTTCTATATAATCAGAATTTGTCCACAATTTTTTAAGAAAATAGGTTGAACTTGCACACTTTAATAAATTTCATAAATAATTTTCCTTTAAATAATTAAGGTCCCCTCTGCGGCCCTCTTCTGAGCTTTAAATCCAGAAAATATTATATCACTTCATTTTTCATTATTTGGTTTCGTGTTTCATGAATTTTAATTAATATTTATTTGTAGGGTGTTTATATATTGACATATCTACTCATTAATTATTTGGTTTATATTTTAAATCTCATCTCTTCATTGATTTCATGTATAAAGCTTTTTACCCGAAACAATAATTATGTTCGGATAATTAAAAACACTCAGAATTTTAATTTTGTACGTCGGATAATAAATTTCACAAGAATAAAATTTCAAATATGAGTTTAACAAACTTTTAATACAATGAAAGTTACATATATATTACTAAAGTACTGGCCTTCATCATGATTTGCATCATAAATCTAATATTGTAGCCATGCGAATATACCCACAGAATTCTTAGCCATTATATTATATATATATATATATAAATATATATATATATATATATATATATTTATCTGGCCTTTATTCACCACACTAATTAAATAAGACAAATTTCGGTACTTCGTTTATATAGACTTCCAAGAATTTAAACAAATTTTTGATACTGTTCATTCGGGTCGGTTTTTCGCGGTACCGGCTGGGGTTAGATACCCAGGCAGCATTACATGCCTGAGTATGGGTTTATATATATATATATATATATATATATATATATATAAAATTATATAAGCGGGATACCGAGATCCTAGCCGGGTGAACACTGATCGTACAAATTTTCAACTTTAATATAAAAATAATGCTGTATCCCCCTCCCAATCCCGCTGGGTTTTTTTTTTAATTTTTTATTTTATTTTATTTATTTTATTTCTTGATTAAGAAAATAATTTTTAATAAAAATGTAATTTTTCTTATTTTTTAAAAATATTAAAAAATATTTAAAAAATATATGTTAAAAATGAAAAAATAAAAAAAACACATAGCGGGACTGGGAGCAGTGTCCCTAGCACTGCTCTTAATATAATCTTCATGAATAGTCAACCTAATGACAGCTTGGTTCTTGGTCTCATACCCAGGAAACACCTCAATCGACCTTAAAATTGATCCAACATTAGGGGAGTGCTATTCCATTAATTAACAAGTAGGAATATTTAAAAACAAATTGTAATTAGCATGCATTTATAAGGTTTTTAGAGAACAGAAAAATTAAACAACATGCTGCGCGCATGCATTCTAATCTTTTAACTTAATTTTAACTGTGAAACAAGAAGCAGCTAGCCGCCAAAATCAACTCTCAACATTGATATTCTATAATGTAGCAAACAACGACAGTACTCACTTGCAAAGAAACTTTGGCATTGACATCTGCTATATTATTTTTCTATATATATGATCTCCTTAGCCATAAGTACTGTGTACCAAGCAAAAAAAACAGAGATATATCTAATTCTTTCACAAACTACGTACCCAGCTTATCTCTAGGTTATCTTTCTCCTTTCGAGATTTTGTAGAAAAGAGACTGAAAACAATGGAGATTGTGCATTTCTTGTTCGGAATATTTGGAAACATCACTACTTTATTTCTCTACTTGGCCCCAATAATCACATTCAAGAGGATCATACAGCATAAAGGCACAGAAAAATTCTCAGGCGTTCCATACGTGATGACGTTGCTCAACTGCCTCCTTTCTGCATGGTACGGCCTTCCCTTTGTGTCCGTCCCCAAACAATCTTTTAGTATCAACAGTCAATGGCACCGGGGCGGCAATCGAGTTCATATACGTGGTCATCTTTCTCATATATGCGCCCAAAAGGGAGAAGGCTAAGATTTTTGGGATCTTTTCGTTTGTGGTCCTAGTTTTCTCAATCGTGTCCTTGGTTTCCTTTCTCGCCTTGGAAGCTGGCATGACCAGGGCGGTGTTTTGTGGGTTTGCTGCGAGCATATTCTCCATCATCATGTATGCCTCGCCTCTATCAATTATGAAGACTGTGATTAAAACTAAAGAGTGTCGAATTCATGCCATTTTTCCTGTCACTGTTCGTGTTCTTGTGCGGGACTTCTTGGTTTGTGTTTGGGTTGCTCGGACTTGATCCTTTTGTTGCTGTGCCAAATGGCTTCGGCTGTGGTTTAGGGGTCGCTCAGCTGATCTTGTACTTTATCTACAGATCAGATAACAGGCCTGGGAACTACTGCGTCGACCGTCGAACCCATTGATATAGAATCTCATCATGTGGAGACAGGACTCCCCAAGGAAAACAAAGATCAAAGCCAATCCAATGTTAGTGATCAAGCTCAAGTAGATCGTCTAGAGCACGTGGTCGTCTAGACGTACAGTACGTGGCGTACATGGTTCAAAGTCTTGGACTAGCAAACCCATTCACATGGCCTTTATTAGTTTCATAAAAATAAATAAGTTGTCGTAAATACAAGAATGTAGTAACATTCTATGTATTTGATGGATGATTATTAGAATTCTTAAATATTTATATGCTCCTTTGATTCATATATTGTCATTTCTTAAGTTTATATATTCATGTATCCTCTCATGCATATAAAATGGTGTTTTATTGAGGAGCATTTGGTGTAGATACACAACAAGAAAGTTAAGGGAAATAATATTAATTAGTTCCTGAAGAACTAATTTAAAAAATTATGGTATTTCAATTATTTTGCTACTTTTCTTTAGTTTTACAATACATTATCATCATGAAATTCTAGTCAATTATCGTGTTCTTTGACATTGAAAGTTATCTGTAAGATTTCTCTGATCACCATGATTACGAAAAAAAAGTGAAGAAGCATTCAACGGTGATATTCTATAACACGTATATTTTAGCATTTAAAAAAGAATTGTAAGCAATATAGTACACTTGATCAGTGTTAAAAATAAAAGAAAAAAAAATTTAAAGAAAATATATACAGTTAAGGAAATCGAAAATCGATCTGCTAGCTCGTGATGATCAGCAAGTACTTCCCCTTTGGTTTGCCCCAATTGAGATATGCCTCCTGTACAATTCTTTTTAATTCTTTTGAGGATTAGCTGGCTGTGCGTACTTATGACAACTTGAAATTTAGTCATTACGTTACAAATTCTGTTCATCTCACTTAACGAAAAATACGCGGTGACAATTTCTAAGAAAATCAGTACCGGTACTAAACTTGAAAATTTATTATTCTATTAATGGAGATAAACAAAATTTGTAACCAAATGGACTATTGCTAAAAAGCATCGAGGGTTCATGTCCGAACAAATTAAATTTCCTATAAGTAGTTATGTACGTAACTTATATATGCGAATATATATGTATATGTATATGTATGTATGTATTTATGTATGTGTGTTTGTGCATGTAATTGTTTCGTTTTCTAGTGATGCTAGACATAAATAAATTATATAACGAATATTTAATACCATATTATATAATATTAATATATGCGAATGAGCAAACAAATCGCGCGAGTCGAAAGTTTTATAGCGCCTACTCATAAATGTTAACCCAGTTGAGTGAGTTTTAAATGAGTTGTATCCTTTAACAATGGACTCTAAACTTCTTGTTGCTAAACAACCTATTTAATAATGGAATCGAGTCGAATTCGAGCTAGTAGTACGTACTCTCGTTAATTATTTGCAACCCTACAAATTAGTTTAACAATGTAAAAAACGAACAAGAGAAAGAAAATATATATTTTTTGTTATAGTTTGATGTATGTTTAATTTTCGTTTCTATTTCATATATATATATATATGTACACCATTGCATTTAGTTTTTAGAGTTTGATAGTGAGTTATTAAGGTTTGTCAATGTTTTCTTAACTCAATATGTTTTTGGGTTTGCTATTGCTATTTGTATATTTATTTTAAGTAATACATACACAAATTACCCCAAATGATTATGAAAAAATATAAAATTAGAAAATATATTATTCAATATACGTAGTGAAGAGGCAGATATGCTCGATCTATTACTGTCGTGAATCACTACATCATGTTTTGCTCCATATTTTCCTCTACGTGATTGTAGCATTTTATTTCTACATATAGCGCCTGTAAAAATTGAGATTCTTTGTCCAAAAACGACCATTCTGGGTGAAGATGGAGTGTCGCAATCCAACCCTGCTGCCGTACGTTGGCTTCGTATTGATCAACTTATACTTGGTTGGTTGGATATCTCACTGTTTGATGCACCCTTGTCTCAGGTGGTCAATAGTGAATCCTGATCTCATGATGCTTGGAAAGTGTTGGAAACTTTGTATGGAAGCCCTACAAGAGATTGGGTCCAACAAATGAAAGGCGAGCTTCAAACACTCACCAAAGGCACGCCCTTCAAAGGCGAGCTTCAAATCGTTGCCTCTTTCTGTTTGGCATGCTAGCAAACCAGTGGATGAAGATGACTTAATCACTTGCATCCTCAGAGGTCTTGGATCTGAATTTGATCCTATTGTCGCTCCCTTCAATGCTCGCGACGTTTTCCCACCACTTGAAGTTGTGGATGCCAAACTAAAATATTTTGAAATGCATATTGTATCTGCCTGTGAAGCATTTGTTGCGATCGCCTTCTACACAAACTAATTTGGAAATTCTAAAAGCCGTACTAGAGGATCTCGTAATTCTCGTGGACGTGGTTCTGCACCCTCCTAGTATCACCAACAGAAATCAAAAAGCAACCGTGGTGCTCGTATATACCTCCAACAAAATCCTCTAGTGGTCGCTCTCAACCAACGAACAATCATGGTAATAGTCGTTCTTCCTCTGTTCGTGGAAGTGGAGATGCTCTACAAATAACCTGTTTTCACTGTGGGGGTACAAATCACAAAGCATATGCATGTTCTGCCACGGAGAGAAAAAGACGAATAAAAAAAATATAAAATTAAAATATTTGTAGAATATAATTTTTTAATATAATTTTTGTTTTGAAGTTTGAAAATGTTGAATTGTTTTTGTTTTTTATTTGAAATTTTGCAAAAGTTGTAATGATTAGTTTGAATTTTTTTTTGTTTAAATGATATTTAAGAAGGAAATAAGATGGGATGAGATGATATGATATGAGATGAGATGAAATGAAAATTATTTTCAAACATTCCATAATCCATTAGTGAAACTTGGTGTAGTATTTGTTTCGATTTTGGTGAATTCCTTATAGTAATTGCATGATTCATAAAGTTCTAAGTTCAAAATGGATTTAGAATAGAAAATATATGAGGTTTGTAAGGTTTTGTGATTTGTTGGGCCGGATTGCAAATCATGAAAGTTTAGGGGCATATTTGCAATTTGCAAAAAGTTAAGGGGCAAATTTGCAAATAGTGCTCTAAGAGTGTTAGATTCTATAATTTCCTTTGATAACGTGACTCTTAGCCTTAGATATATCTCTTATTTTAGCCCACGACGGTTATAGAACTTAAGGATTTTGTAAGTTAGCTTTTAACTTACTCTCAGTATATACTAGTATGCTAAATAATAAATATCATGTTAGTGATTCATGTATTACTTTAGTTTCTCATCAATATTCGAAATTTTTATGTCATATCATATTGCCATCAGTCATGAAGCATGGATAGCTATCATGAAGCATGAATGTCTATAATGAGTTTCAAGTTGAGCATGAAATTAAACTTTTGTCATGAACGCAATATTAGGATGGGTGATTATCCTAGTAAAACTCTCCTGTCTACTGTGAAATGTATAAAATAGAGTGAAATCTCCTTGGTTGATAGGCTTTGAATGGGACCAAAAGATTCTCGGGGCAAAGTGTAAGAGCGTGCTAGAAATTCAATGGTAGAAATTTTATTGGCTTTAGGAAGTTTTCACAAATCAACCAATTGCATAGGGTCTAGCTTGTTAATACAGTCATTATTATTACTCACTATGGTGCAAGAAATATGAGTTTAATTATTTGCGGTGGTTAGAAGTGTTAGAATATGTTTTGGTTTACGCCATTAGACTTTGTTGATTATTTAAGATTTTATGGCGTAATAACCTATTTTCATAATTATGGACAAAACGTCTGTTCGAAATTGTGAAATTATTTTTAGGGGCGCTTTGAGGTTGAATTTCTATAAACAATTTTCACTATAGGTTAATATGAATATTTAAGATTTTTCAATACTAAGTTTACTATGCATTTTTTTTGGAATGAATAGTAACCTCAATAAGCATGCCCAGTGCATTGTTTTCAAAATCATAGTGTGGAATGCCAAACTTAGATTAGAGAAATTTTATTTGAACACTTGAAAAAATCTTAACCACACATAATGAATAATATTAGACACTTGGTACAAAGAGGAACCATTAGATAAATTTATGAAGGAAATAGGGTGTGAGATCATGCCACCTAAGCAAAATTCTATTTTTTAATCTGATCAACCAAATTGTGCCAGACCAAAGAGGGTTTCAACCCTAGTGAAACCCTAAATTGTTGGAAACCAATCAAAACTCCAAAATCTTGGTTGAAACCGAAACTCTAAAGTTGGCCTCCAAACCCCTTTTAATCTAATTTCTAGCATTGTGTTTAATCACTTGATTAAATCACTTCCACATGCTATTAATTAACTAAATCCTTGTTATGAAATCATTATCTAACCTTTAAAATCTTGAAAATTTGATTGGGTCAAGAAAAATTGGATTTAGGCTTGATAGCGTCCCAAACCCTAACCAAATTCCATTTAGACCCCAAATTGAAGCCCACTTGGTTGAGGCTGACCAAAGCCCACGAATTTAGCCACCTTGGAACCTCTTCTTGAAGAAGTTTCTTCTCCCACATGGCAGGCCATCCACTATCCTTAGTTGCACCCAATAATGCCTTGATGTGAAGGAGAAATCCACCATATCAACCTTCATACCTCATAACTGCTACAGGCAGTTCTTGCCCCTCACTATTCTCCACTTTATCTCACTTAGCCACCTCCAATCATCATTCAAGCCCATAACTTCCCCCTCCAGAAGTATAAAGTCTTGCAAGGTACATTTCATTCCCTTTAATCACTTCTTCACCCCGTTCTTAGATAGAAACTCAAAAGAGCTCTCTGGGGTAAATTTCTAAGTCTTTTTGCGTGGAGAGTTTTGACCCTTTGTAAGTATTTGCGCACAATAACTCCTTCATAAAAGCTGTTCGTCTTTGAGTTTGGTTTCCGTGGATATCTTATTGGTCTCATTCTATGCTCATTTGATTAGTTAAAAGTATTTTTAACCATGGAAAGGTCATTCTGGATGTGAAACTCGAAAATATGTTATGTTTTGAAATTTTTGCCCAAGCTAATGCGCATATCTTGGTCCGAAAATTTTATGGAGTGTTGTTAGAATGTATTTATGAATTTTCATTAAGGATTTTTTGCATGATTAAAAGTTTTGGTTAAAAATTTTCTTAGATCTAGAAACTTAGAAACTAGAAAAGGAAAAATAGTTTCTGTTTTGAGAAAGTTTAAATATTTTATGGTTTAATCTTATTGTAATGGCTTTGATATTTTTATTTAAGAATCCGAAGCCTCTTATATACATTTTATAATGTTGTTTCGAAGATATTTTATGTTAGTTTCAAAGATATGAAATTTTATGCAATAAGATATTCGGTTAGACCAAAGTGATGATGTTCATGGCTAAATTCATGTTTTGGTTGATTTTTAACCATGTAATCTTGAGTTTAAAGCTTAGATATGTTTTAGGACACCTTTTTAAACCATTTGATGTTTTGGTTTAAAAACCACATCATTTTAAGTCTTGGATCAAGAGGTTGATCAAAACAAGTTAGAAAAAAAAAAAAAAAAAACCTGTTTTGAACTTAGAAGAAAAATCGAAAAGTTCAAGTATGATTTTAGTGATTTTGATGACTTTTGTTCATGATTCAAAATATGATTATTCTTAGGAATATGTTATGAATATATTAGAAGAAAATTTTTGATTTAATCATGAGTTTTGAAATTTGAAATAATTACAACAAAAATCAAGAGAAATAACCTATATAAGTTTCGGCCCTATAGAGTTTTAATGGTTGTGTTTAATTTTAAATTTTTCTGAATTAATATTTGAGCTTAGGGTAAAATTTACATGAGGTCTGTAAATTTTGATAAATTTTAGAGTTAGGATGCAAAATCCTTAAGTTAATAATAAAATGATCATTTTTTCACATGTAGGTAATTTAATTTTACTCTCAGTTGATATTTTTCCATATTTCTAATTGTTAGTAATTAAACTTTAACTTTTAAAAATCACTACTTTTAGTTTCTGGTGATTGCACTTAAGTTTTGTCTAGAAACGTGAAGACAAAGGTAAGTTAGCTTTTAACTCACCATCAGTTTAATGTGTATAGGTGACACGTAAATGAAATATAGTGTATGTATGTATCTATCTTATGTGCCATGCCAAGTCATTACATATTCATCTGCTACATAAAATTTATTCTGTCATGAATTATGCATCTGTTATGTAAGATATTACGTCACGTTTGCTATATATTGCAAGTACGTCTTTTTAAGTATGACATATGTTACATGTATGCCATGTCATGCAATATTCACTGTTATAAGCATGTCATGTTAAGTATGTGGTATGTTACATGTTATGCCATGTTACGAAATATTTTTATATCAAGTAAGTAATATCTTTTAAGTTACATTCAAGTTAGTTATGTCTAGGATGCTCATGATGTAATCACTATGATTGTTTGAGCATTCCATTTTTAATTCACGCTACTTTTAGCGAAATCATTTTGATTGTCAAAATTCAATTTTAGTTCAGTTATGCAAATACTCTTGGTGTAATCATTCTGGTTGTCAGAGTATTACTAGGTACTCTTGGTGTAATCATTTTGATTGCTAGAATACGTGATTTAAAATACTCATGATAGAATCATTCTGATTGTCTGAATATTTCTGACGGAATATATTAGGCAGAATCATTCTGATTGTTTACTATTCTTGACCAAAAGACTAGTGGAATCTTTTTGATTGTTAGAATTCAAGTTCATATTCTTGTTAAGTAAAAAATTTAAGTCCATGTTCATGTTAAGTAAAGAATTCAAGTTTAAGCTCATGTTAAGTAAAGAATTCAAATTCAAGTTCATGTTAAGTAAAGAAATCAGTTCAAATTCATGCAAAGTTAAGTTTCAAATTAAGTCCTTGTCAAGTCAAGTCTCAGTTTAAATCTAGTTCAATTTAAGCAATTCAAGTTCAGTTCATGCTTTAGTTTAAGTTATGTCAGCTATGTTATGTTTTATGTCAAGTTATGCTATGATTACGTATGATTTTGATTATGCATTCACGCTTTTATAGCCATGCATGTATCATAACCTGTGTGAAAGTTTTTTATTAACTTGTTGAGATTTGTAATCAAATCTCACAGTAGTAATCCTAACTACCATTCCCCCCAAATGATAGATCTTGTTACAATATCTGAAGGAGAACCGAGAATCGACCAATTGGAAACTGTTGACTAAGCGACGGTACGACGTAGACGATAGTACAATAGTTACATCAAATTATCACTTGTATTTGTGGAGTTCAATCTCTAGCACTCTTTTGATGGAAGCTATTTTGGACTAGTGTTGTGATCATAGTTATTTAGTATGTCATTATGTATGAAGTATGTTTTAAATATTTGAGATATTTCAGTTAGGTACATAGTATTGCTAAAGAAGAAAAAAAAAGTATCCGCTATGAATATTACATAATGATAGATGCATGTTAGGAACATTGCATCTTATATGTCATGAACAGGGGCAAGTAACCTTGTGTTGCATGTCCCGACACTTCAGATGTTTGTCCGATCCCAAGCGAAATCTGGGAGCGTCGCACAAAGTCAAAGACACCTAACGCTCGTGAGTGTCGTTAAGACTCATGGGAATGGTTAATTCAAACGATCATGAGGAAAAACTCTAATGACATAATCATAGCTGGTCTAAGAACTTGTGATGTGGTGCGGTAACTAGTGAGAGCACATGGTCCATGGGAAACCATTAAGCGTCCATCCTCTGTAAGAACAAGATTTACGATGAATGAAATCTTCTTATGAAAGCAAGCATGCTATGATGTATGGAATTCTGATGACGATGATGTTACTTTTCTGGTAAAAGCAAGCTCATGTCAATCATGGAAACATGTTATGTTTATTATTATGCATGCTTTGTAAACTGATGGTAGATTAGTTTCATAGCTTGATTGGATTTTTGTAAAATCACTGTAGTTGTCCAAACTACCATTTTTATTTGGAATGGTAGAAGTTGTACGAAGTTATCATGAAGAAGGACAAACTAGTTTTGATGAGATCGATTAGCAAGAGGCTAAGTCTGGTGGATCTAATAGAGACTATCCTCTATTTTTTTAATGTCATTTTATCGTTGATAGCCAAGCTGCATGAGCAGCTTAATTTGTAGCTAAGGAACTATGTAGTCAACTATAACTAAAGAGTTCCTATTTCAGTACTATGTTTATTTTGATTTAAGGTTATGCTTTGATGGAAGTCGAACCAACACATGTATTAATGTTAAAAATATCATTTTTTAACCCAGCACATCATGGGCTCATAGGGTTAAAATATCACAGTTTTTCTTTGTTAGATGATTAAATTCTTAATGCAGGGTAATTTGGAATTGGATAAGAAGAAAATTCAAACTATAACTTAACAAAATATTGATCTATTGAAAGTTACAATTACTATAGATATTGGCATATGTTTAGAAATGTTGAATAGTACCAGTACAAAGAGATTTTGCAGAAGTAAACCATTTGATATGTTAGATCTATTTGTCGATCAAAGTAATTTTATAATTTGATATATCATATCAAATCACGTCAGTTTATAACAAAAATACTTCTTTAAACTTTTTAGGCACGATATTCTTTATTTTCCACTTTAAAAAAGTAATAAACATACGCAATTAGACTATTACAATTGCCTGGGAAAGTTTAGTTAATTCATCGAAGAGCTACGAGAATCGGCACAAATTATAAAATTTTAATATAGTCTTCCTTAGTTAACTCAATGAATAACTCAATGAGTCAGTAAAAAAATAGAAACTGCTTGTGACAGTGGACATTGACAACTATGTACATATTTAAATCCCAAAAAATCAGCAAATTATCTTTATTTTAGGAATTAGCCCAATTAGCTCAATTAGCATATGTATTTGTTTCCATACTTAGCTATTGTAAAGTCTATTTATTTATGTAAATCAATACAAAGAAATATAACAATTCAGTTCAAATTTCTTCTTCCTCTAATTTCTGAACATGGTATCAGGCCAAAGCGATCCTTAAAGAATATTCTCATGGCCAACAACACCAACCCACCCGCCTGTTCCCCCCTCTCCATCCCCCATCCAAGACTCTCGCAACCTCTGTTATTAGCCAACCAACATCACAGGCCAATCATACCACCACAACCCTCTCAGTGTCAAGCTCATGCCTCTCACTCAATCTCTACCATAAAGTCATCTCCAGTCAAGCCGACTAGCTCCTCTATTTCTCCTTTCAATCCAAACCACCATTGGGTGGTGGATAGTGGTGCAAGCCACCATAACTCTCACCAAAAAGCCTACTTCTCCAACTTGCGTCGACTGGAATTCAGTCTGTCTGTGCAACTCCCAAACAGCTATGAAGTCCTAGCCGAAGGCATCGGGACATGCACTCTATCCCCCCTTCTTACTCTGTCAAATGTTTATTATATCCCCTCTTTTTCATTTAGTCTCCTATCTATTTCCCAACTTACCATTCAAATTTCTTGTATTATTTTATTCTCTTCTAATACTTGTGTCTTTCAGGACCCACAATTGATGAGGCCGATTGGAGCAGTTGACCTGTGCAATGGACTCTATGTGTATCGACCCGACCCTTTTTTTGCATTAGCAGCACCAACCACCGCCAATAAGCTCCTATGACATTAACGTCTAGGTCATCCTTCCTATTTAATTATTCCCAATCTTTTTCATTCTCCTTGCATTATTTCTAATTGTGACATTTGTGCTCTTTCTAAACATACCTGACTGTCTTTCTCTCTTTCCAATAAAAAAAGTGTTTTTCCTTTTAATCGTATTTTTTGTGATATATGGGATGGCTATTATACTTCTTCTCTATGTGGAGTTCATTATTTTCATACAAATGTTGATGATTTTGCCCACACTACTTGGATATTTCTTATGTGTTTTAAATAATAAGCATAAACCCATTTAATGTATTTCTTTGCTCGTTCAAAATCAATTTAACACCACTGTTAAAATTATTTGCACTGATAATGGACAAAAATTTCTCTCCCACCAATTTCAAACATATCTTCGAGATCATGACATCATTCACAAGCGTACCTTTGTTGAAACTCCGCAACAAAACGGAGTTGTGGAGCTTAAACACCGGTACCTTTTGAATATTGCTCGCAGTCTCTGATTTCAAGCACACTTACCTTTAAAATTTTGGGGTGATTGTGTCATCACTGCTGCATATCTCATTAATCGTACCCCCAATCGTCTTCTCAACAATAAATCTCCTTTTGAAACACTTTTCAATAAAACACCCAACTACGATTACCTTCGTGTGTTTGAGTGCTCATGTTATGCTCAAAACCTTCGTGCTCACCGTGAAAAGTTCTCTTATCGTGCTACCAAATGTGTGTTTCTTGGCTACCCAAGTACTTATAAAGCATACAAACTCTACAATATTGATACTTAGTCCATTTTCTATTCCCGCAATGTCACATTCCATGAACAAAAATTTCCTTTCCAAGATATTCCTGATTCACCCGTTCCCTCCACTCCTTTTATTCCCCTTCCTATTCTAGAAACCATTGTGTCTTCTCCTTCACTTCCTGACTATCCTCCCACCTCCCATTCCTCACCTTCTTCACCTTCACCTACACCACCTCCCTCCCTCCCATCCCCTACTATTTCTTGCCTTTGCCGCACCATCACTTAGCCTGTTACCTCCATGACTATGTTTGTTTGGTCTTACACACGGAGCCCACGGCATCCTCACTTGCTCCACCAACCTTAGGTATTGCTCATCTTTTGTTTGCTTTTCTTTCATATTCTCATTTTTCATATCTCTTATATAAATGCTCTCACCACATGTTTTGATCCCACCTATTATTCTGAGGCTACGCGCCACCCTCATTCGTGCGAGGCCATGTCCTAAGAAATTCGTGCCTTGGAAGACAATTCAACTTGGACTCTTGAGCCGCTCCCTCCTGGTAAGAAATCCATTGGGTGCAAATGCTCAAGGCCGATGGTTCCATCGAGAGGTACAGAGCTCGCTTAGTTGCAAAAGGCTATACTCAGGTTGAAGGCCTAGTTGACTATCATGAGATGTTTGCTCCGATTGTAAAGCTGACCACAGTATGGTGCTTGTTAGCCATTGCCGCCACCAAACAGTGGATCATTCAACTCGATGCCAATAATGTCTTTTTACATGGTAATCTTGATGAAAAAGTTTACATGACCCCGCCGCCTGGATATTGCCATAAGGGAGAGACTCGCATTTGTCGCCTCAGAAAATCCCTCTATGGCCTCAAACAGGCTTCCCGGAGCTAGTTTTTTAAACTAAACATTGTACTTCTTGCTACAGGTTTCATCAATCTTAGGAAGATCATTCTTTGTTCACTCTTGTCACCTCTACCAGCATCACTCTTGTTTTTGTTTATGTTGATGACATTTTAGTTGCTAGTAATGACATTTCTTAAATCAAGGTCTTCAGAAGAGTCATTTCCACTCACGTCAAAACAAAGGACCTTGGTCCTCTAAAGTACTTTCTTGGACTCGAAGTTGCTCTGGCCACCAATGGCATCTTCCTTAATCAGCGCAAATATGCTTTTGACATTATTCCTGATAGTGGACAACTTGGTGCTCAAACCGCTTCTTTTCCCATGGAGTAATACTTAAAGCTCAATAATCAAGATGGTGACCTCCTTCCTAATCCTGGCCTTTACCGTCATCTAGTTGGTTGCCTCATTTATCTGACCATCACCAGACTAGACATTGTTTATGCGTCTATACCCTCAGTCAATTCATGCATGCTCCTCGAGTTCCCCACATGACTGTAACTACCTAGAGTTCTCTGTTACATCAAAGGCAACCTTGGCCAAGGCCCCTTCTTCCCTTCATCTAACAGTATATATGTTACAGCATATATTGATTCTGATTGGGCCAATTGCCTCACCACTCGCCATTCCACTACAAGGTACTTCATTTAGTTAGGCACTAGTCCGATCTCTTGGCATACAAAGAAACAGGCTACTGCGACTTGCTCCTCTGCTGAAACTGAATATCAGGCTATGGCCGTTACCATCTATGAGCTCATCTGGCTTAAGCAGCTTCTTGCCAACCTTGGCATCTCTCATCTTGAACCATTCACTTTACATTGTGACAATCAATCTACTCTCTAGATAATCCTGTCTTCCATGAACGTACAAAACACATAGAAATTGATTGTCATATTGTCCGTGACAAGATTCAATCAAGTCTCCTTAAAGCTGTTCATACCTCTTCTCATGAACAAGTTGCCGACATCTTCACCAAAGCTTCAGGAACCACTGAAACCTTCATTAAACATAAAAAAAAAAAAAAAAAAAAAATGTATTCAAAGGTTAAAGAGGGAGACCTACCTCTTTTGTGACGTTTGTTGTGGAGTTTGACAGCTACAGTGATGGTTCAAGCGGTAGTTTGTGACGGTTCGAGTGGATGTGTGTCTAGGGGAGAAAGTGATTTGTGCCGTTTCATGTTCAGACTTGAGAGCTTTTATACACATAACATGTGGACGTTTAAGTGTTAATGTGTGAACGTCAAGTGATGAGAGAGAAAGACATTTGAATGTTTCAATTATAACGTTTGAACATTTAATTACTTATTTCCCGTAACATTCGAATATTACGTTGGTACGTGCGAACATTTATCACTTAATGTTCGAGACATGCAAACGTTATATTGAAACGTTTGAAAGTCTCTAGAATAAATTTAGTTTATACTAAATAATATATTATATATACACTATACTTATGCATTATATACTAGTCTAGTATTGTTAATTAGTTTAATAGAGTGTAATTAACAACTAATGTTATGTACTAATATATTATAAACTATAATATATGTTATATTAATAACACTAATGTACTAATATATAAGTTATGCTAGTACATAGCACACTAGTATAGTATATATAGTATATATACTATATATGCTAGTCTAGTGTTGTTAAAATAAAGTGTAATTAACAACTAATATTATGTACTAACATATTATAAGCTAATCATATATGTTATACTAATATACTAGTATATATACTATACTAATATATATACTATATATATTAGTCTAATGTTGTTAATTAGTTTAATAAAGTGTAATTAACAACTAATGTCATGTACTAACATATTATAAAGTTATAAATATGTAAACACTATTGTTATATAAATCAATATTATTTAAAATATATATAAATATTTGAATTACGTCGAATAATAAAAATATACGTGCCCACGTTTTGTTCTGACGTGCGAATGTGTTTAAAAAGTTGGTGGGATCTTTTCCTGCGTTAATTATTAGAGAAACTGAGATAGTTACGTTCGAACATTTAAAATGTAACGTCCTAACGTAGATGCACGGACATGCGAATGTAAAGCTTGTATC
The DNA here is from genome assembly GCA_003123785.1 of Pterocarya stenoptera. Taxonomy (NCBI): domain Eukaryota; kingdom Viridiplantae; phylum Streptophyta; class Magnoliopsida; order Fagales; family Juglandaceae; genus Pterocarya; species Pterocarya stenoptera. Next base: position 201,656 of record QEOT01001605.1, on the reverse strand, counting down.
TGAGAACGTAAATGAAAATTTTGACGAGATATTTCCTACTTGAATTATGGGCCACCTCACTTGTGAAATCATCAACAAAACGTGCGAGCGTTTTGAATGGTACGTTCAAATTTAATCCATGTGATTGTTGCTTGTTGTGAAATTATTTACGTTTGCACGTGAACTATTGTACATTTGAACATGGAGAGTGTTAAAAATTAGGTGGTTCTTTCACTAGGAACCAAAATTTCACATTAAGTGCAAACATATATTGTAACGTTCGAACTGATCGCTAATTTGATACAGCGACTTTGCATTTAAAATGTTACTGCAATAACTTGAGGACACCGTTAAAATGTTGTTGTTCCTATATGAGACCTATTGAAGCGACTGCAGGTCAAGAAATTTTGAAAAAAGATAAATTAATCGCACGGGTTGAAGGCAATTCATCCCATTTGCCTTCAACCCATACAATAGAGTGAGAGAGAGTGTGAGAGAGCATTAGAGTGAGAGAGTGAGTGAGAGTGAGAGAGATAGAGAGAGTAAGGAGGTAGTGAGAGTGATGTTGGTATTATATTTATTTTTGTTTATTTTGAATTATGATGTGATTTTTCTGAGTATTTTTTAGTTTGAACTAACAATTATTGTGTTATTGTTTGAATGATTATTTGTTTGAGATTTTTGAAGCTTGACATTTGTAAAGGGATATTTTTAGCTAGGTATATTTCTAAATTTTGTTAGAATATTGTTGTATATATGTTTGGATATTGTGAATATGTTGGATGATAATTGATTGTGAATATGTTAGATAATTGATTTTGAATATGTGAATATGTTGTAAATATGCATGTTATGAGTTTAATAAGAATATGTTGTGAATATGTTTGGATATTGTGAATATGTTGGATGATAATTGATTGTGAATATGTTAGATAATTGATTTTGAATATGTGAATATGTTGTAAATATGCATGTTGTGAATTTAATAAGAATATATTGTGAATACATTGTAAATGTATTGGTAATTAATTGTGAATGTAGGAGATATAATTAGGTAAATAATAGCTTTAACAAAGTAATTCATGATAACATACTTAGTAAATAAAACAAATTAGATAAAAGAGTACCAAGCAAGAAGCATACTTAGTAAAGAACTAATAAGTAAAGAACTAATAATTAAATAATATTTTAACTTGAATTTAATTTATACGAGCTTATAACCCGCACAATGTGCGGGCTTTATATTGTGCAGGCCACTTCATATATTTTTATACTGATTTTTTTTAATGACAATCAAACATGGATTATGCATACATGATAAGAATAAAACATTTAAAGTCAACATTTTTAAATGCAAAATAAAAAAATAGAATTTCTTGATCTTCTAAAGGGTTCTTACAAAAAAAAAAAAAAATCTAACAAAATGACGTGGCTTGATATTATATGTTAGATTGTAAAGCACCTTTAAATGTAAAGTATATCTAATGTACCTTATTAAATTACGTCAGTTTGTAAACTTATTTTTATAATTTTTTTTAATTAAGTACTTTTTTAAAGAATATTTGTATGTACAATTTTATGCATCATATTATGTGTAGTGAGTAATAGCCTCATTTATCAGTGTTGTAAATCATCATAACAGAAGCAAAATAATAATAATAATAATAATAATAATAATAATAATTTGACCATCAACAAAAAGTATTCTGGTGGAGGCCTCTGCATCTTCTGGCTTCAAAGTAGACTCCCAAATCTAAAGGACTCTAGTTGAAAAGCTTGACGTTATAAAAGAAGTATCTTCGTCCTTTTTAATTCGAAGGTTACCAAAAACCTACAACATTGAAAGAAACAGAGACAAGTGGCAGTTACCAAACCAAGTTACCTAAACATTCAGAAAACTTAAAAACATGACAATAACCAAAATTACCATTTGAAGGGCAAATAGAAAAACTAAAATATTCAAAGCAAAACCACACCAGAGTTATAAAAGAGAAAAATAAAAGCGAAAAAGCAAAGACTGCTGAAGATTATATTTTAAGAATGACAGTTGATGCAGAACCAAAACCAAAAGTGGTAATTGAGAAACCCAAATCTTTTAGTAGAAAATGTTTGTTTCTGATTTGCTTATTCCATTCTCCAATTAAGATAAAAATAACTGAATTCCCTATGATAATTTTACAATAAAGAAGATGAAACCCTTAATTCGTAAAATCTCTTCATTCCTTCAATTTTCTTTGATAATTGTTGTGGTAGCTACTCAAATGACGTCTTTGTCATTATTAAACGGTGAGCGGGCAGTGGTCCTCTTATTCATAGTCATTCTGTTGGGTTGTGTTTTTATTGACGATTGGTTTCAAAATTCTTGAATTCTTGAAAGGATGTGAGCTTCTTTGTTTTAGGTTTTTTGATGCATCGCTGATCAACTCCGCTATGAAGTCTGGGTGTTCTCTTCTAATTGCGTTGGCCGTTGGCTGAAAGGGAAGAATTTTCTTTACTATTAAATATTTGAATTTTCCTTTAACACTTACCATTGTTGATGGTTTTCTTATGATATCATTTATCGATGGAGAAAATTGATTTCAAATGGTAACAAAAAGGTTTCTGTATTTTTTGTTTTCCTTCAATAGTTATCGTGGGTGATGGTTTTCTTATGATATTGCTTGCCGATGAAGAAAAGTGCTTTCAGAAGGTATCGGTAATTTTTTTTTGCATCTTGCTTATCCATCCTAATGCTATGGAGAAAGCGGCGGTTTCATAGTTGTTTTGATTTATATTATGCTGTTGGTTGCATCTTTTGTTGGTTCGTTTCAGAATCTTGTAGTTTTTAAAGGATGTGATCTTCTTCGTGTTAGTTTTTTCTTGATGCATCGTCCATCATCGTCGTTGTAAAATCTGGATTTAATTGATATTTGGCTCCAAGAGAAGATAATGACCGATGAAAGGGTTTAATACCAAAAAATTGAAAGTTGGTATTTGGTTCCAGGTATTCACCATTTGACGTTTGGTTCTTCAATTGCTTTTGCACAGCTTGACATTTTTAATTTTTAGCGGTTGCGTGAATTGGCTGTAAAGCTGAATAGTATGGGTTGAATGCCAAATCATCAATTAAAAACTTGGCTTTTATATAATTAAATAGATGTATTAATATAAATTAATTAATAAGATATTAATTCATGATAACCTACTTAGTAATTCATGATAACCTACTTAGTAAATAAAACAAATTAGATAAAAGAGTACTAAGTAAGAAATAACATACTTAGTAAATAACTAATAAAAGTAAAATAACTAATAGTTAAATAATAACTTTAACTTGAATTTAATTTATCTATACTAATATAAATTAATTAATAAGATATTAATTAAAAAGCTAATTCATGATAACATACTTAGTAAATAACTAATAATAGTAAAATACCTAATAAATAAATAATAGCTTTAACTTGAATTTAATTTATATATACTAATATAAATTAATAATTAAGATATTCTACAAAAAGCTAATTCATGATAACATATTTAGTAAATAAAACAAATTAGATAAAAAAAGTACTAAGTAATAAATAACTATGTTAATTAGCTTGTGTGTCGTATATATGTGCATATTATTTATTAGATTCTGTGCGACATTGTATGAATACCTTTAGACCCGTTTGGAAAATATTATACACTTAGGTGTTTACTAATTCTTGAATTGTCCAGTGTGGACAGTTTGAGATTATATTATCTATATTGCATATTTTTGTTACTCTTACTTTATATGTTTAGTATGAAATTTCGGTGTCTTCCTTATTTATTCTTTAGTTATACTGTTCACAGGATGAGAACCTCTCTCTGTGAACATGTGTACTTGGAGAACTATGGAGATGTGCTGCCGAAATTTATACTGATGTGGAAAGTAGAAGAGTGCTAATTTTTGCAATATGGATGATATAATCTCGAATGAGATATGACCAACTACCGAAGATCTTAAGAGCAGTGAGAATTGGAGTATGTGATGCATGTAAAATTAATTTGCATTATACTAATCGATAGTTTTTTTAAGACATTGATAAAAATTGGATGCGTCTTGGCGATAGACTTGGAAAGGATTATGTTGTGTATGCACATGGAGGTAGAGCCTTTATTGATTTTGCTCGGGCCTCTGCTGATAGTTGCGGTTACATTAAATGTCTATGTCGAGGGTGTAAAAATATATGTGATATAGAATTGGATGAAGTAGAAAGTCATATATTTGTGAATGATATAGATTTGGGGTATCCCTTTTGGGTATTGTATGGTGAGCCATACGAATAATCAACTCAACTAATATTCGGTCACGGTATTGATATGTGGCACATGGATGAAGATATTGAGCGAGATGATCTTAATGAGTGGGATGAGATGGAGGAGATGTTGGGTGACATTGAAGCTGGGATTTTTATGGATAAAATGGACAAGGACGCCTCAAGTGGCCGAGGGACTTAATTTGAGAATTTCTTAGCAATGTGCGAAGATACAAAACGTGAACTTTATCCTAGATGTACAAAACATAGTAAAATGTCGTTTATTGTGTGGCTGCTTCACATTAAGTCATTGTGTGGGATGTTAACAAAAGCAATCATCTTGGTTTTAGACTTATTTAATGAGGTGCTTCCTGAAGGTTCTGCATTGCCAAAGAATTTTTATGAATCGAAATAGTTGATAAATGGGTTAGGGTTTGAGTACAAGTCCATACATGCATGCAAGAATGATTGTGTATTGTTTTGGAAGGAGAATGAGGAAAAACAGGCTTGTCCCGTATGCGGAGAGTTGATGTGGAAGGGTAAGAAAAATATTTTGGTGAAAATTTTGCGTTACTATTGAAATCAAGATTACAAAGGCTATATATGTGTAAAAAAACCGCTAAGATATGAGATGGCACGAGGAGAAAAGAGTTTAGGATTCTGAATATATGATGCACCCAATTGACACACTTGCATGGCAAAGGTTTGATGATCAATACCTAGAGTTTGGCAATGAAGCTCTTAATGTGTGTCTAGGACTAACAACGGATGGATTCAATCCCTTTGGTAATATGAGTACAAGTTACAATACTTAACTCGTAGTGTTGATTTCGTATAATCTGCCACCATGGAGATGCATGAAGATGCCAAACGTTTTGTTAACTTTACTTATCCTTGATCCAAGATCACCTAAGAATGATATTGACGTATTCATGTAGCTGTTAATTGAAGAGTTGAAAGATCTAATGTAAATAGAAGTCAGAACTTTTGATGCATATATGTCAATATCTTTGCATATGCATGCTGCAGTAATATGGACGATAAATGATTTTCCAGCATATGAGAACCTTTCCTGTTGGAGTACTAAAGGGAAGTCAGTATGTCCCATGTGTAATAAAGAAATTGCAAGTGAGTGGCTAAAATATTCGAAGAAGACGTGCTTCATGGACCATCGACGGTATCTGTTAGCAAATCATGCATGGCGGAGGGAATGTGCTAAATTTCATGGAAGAGTATAGGCCAGAACTGTACTGAAGGAGTTGACTAGGGATGAGATAGTTGAACAATTACTGGGAGTTAGAGAGAACAATTTTGGCAAAACTCGGGGAAAGAACAAGAGAAAACAAGGTGCTATAGAATTGAATTTGATAAAGTGTAGTATTTTCTTTACCTTGCCGTATTAGTCATCATGCATATTGCGACATAGTTTAGATGTAATGCACATAGAGAAGAATATTTGTGATAATTTTATGGGGACATTGATGAGCATTAACAAAAAGATAAATGACACTATTAAGACAATGAAAGATCTTGAGAGAATGAGAATTAAAAATAAGATGCATTTGCGAATGAAAGGCAATAGGATAGTTATGCCATATGCATGTTTTACGATGACAAAGGATGAGAGGATAGATTTTTACAAATAGTTGCAAGGTGTGAAGTTGCCAGATGGTTATGCGTCCAATCTCGGTAGATGCGTGAGTCTTGATGACTGGAAAATAAGTGAACTGAAAAGTCATGATTGTCACATATTTTTACATAAATTGTTACCGGTGAGAATTCGTGGGAAGCTGACTTCTAATATACATGTTACAATAACCGAACTTTGCATGTTTTTCAAGGATTTGTACTCTTGGGTCGTAAATCAAGATATGTTATGGAAAATGGAAGAAGACATTGCTACTATACTGTGTAAATTCAACCAGATCTTTCCACTATCAATTTTTGTTGTAATGGTCCATTTAGCAATACATTTATCTCAGGAGGTACTGTTAGGTGACCCGGTGTAGTTCTGTTGGATGTATCCAGTTGAAAGATATTTGAGTAGATTGAAGCTCACTGTTGGGAATAAAGCCCGAGCTGAGGGTTCAATAGCAGAGGCTTATATACACGATGAAATGGTTGACATTTGACTCTCTATGTCTTTGCGGTGTTGAGACACGATGTAATCGTGAAGAGTGGAATGCTGATCTTGCTGCTCTTCCCCCTCGTGAGCTATCAGTGTTTTTCCATAATATACGGCCTTTGAGTGCATAGACATAATACGACTTAATTGGTGAAGAGTTAGGAAAAGCTTGGTGATACGTGCTGAATAATTGTCAAGAGATTGATGACAATCTAAGGTATGTCGTTGCATACTTATAATAATTTTAATTAAAAAATTATTATATAACATATTATGTAATGCACATATTCTATTCTTTTGTACTTTCATACAGTGAGCACATGGACAAACTTATGGCAGAAGGCATAGAAAATATAGATGCAAGATATGAAGAAGAATTTCTCGGATGGTTTTAACAACGAGTATGCATTTTGGATGTCCCATGACTTAAAATTATAATAACAACATTTTAATTCTTGTTTACTTTTAATAATTTTGTTATTATTTCAATTGTTAGATTTTGGAACGACGTGCTAATGATTCCACATCAGTTTCTTCTAAATTGCATGTATGAGCCCATGGTCCTTCACATAGAGCACTTCGATACACTGCATGCACGGTTCAAGGTTGTAGATTCTATACTATGGACCGTGAACGTAATCGAAAGACACAAAATTGTGGTGTGTTGGTCAAGGGAAGTCATGGAACATATGACATTGACTACTATGGTGTCATATGTGACATTATCGGATTAAAATACCTGGGTGGGAATGTGACATATGTTTTTAAATGTGATTGGTGGGATATAGGTGATGGTCGGGTTTCGATATATAGGGATAGTCACTTTACGAGTGTCAATATTGCATGTAAATGGAATGAAGATATTCTGAAGAAGAAGAGTCCAAATATGAAGTCGATGAAGAAGACGAAGAAGAAGATGATGATCACGAAAATGTTATTGAAGTGGATAAGTTGATTTGATTATTTCAGTAATTTATTTTTAGCAACTGGGCAGGTGGAGATGGAAGATGTTTTTTCTGGGATGGAGGCTGAAGTTACTGTTGGGATGAATGTTGAGTTGTTAAAGCCGTATGTGGTTGAGGAAGTCAAGGTAGCTTTCACTCAAATGCACCCATCCAAAGCTCTTGGACTAGATGGGATGTCTCCTATTTTCTTCCAGAAGTACTGGCATGTGATAGGTAAATCTGTTACTGATTCTTTGTTGTTAGCTTTGAATACTGGAGATTTTCCTAGGAATTTAAATCATACTTTCCTCACTTTAATTCCTAAGAAAGCATCTCCTTCAAAAGTAGTAGATTTTAGACCTATTAATCTATGTAATGTGCTGTATAAGATTCTTTCAAAAGTCATTGCAAATAGATTAAAGAGAGTATTACCTGAAGTGATTTCAGATTCCCAATGTGTGTTTGTTCCTGGTAGACAGATTTATGATAATGTGTTAATTGCCTATGAACTGTTGCATTTTCTGAGAAATAAGAGATCTGGAAAAAAAGGATTTATGTCTCTTGAACTTGACATGAGCAAGGCGTATGATAGGGTGGAATAGGTTTTTTTAGAAAAAATGATGGAGGCTATTGGGTTTGCTAGTGGACTGATCAATATCGTGATGAAGTGTGTGCATGCTATCTCCTTTTCTGTGCTTGTAAATGGTGGCCCAAAAGGCCCTATAATTCCAAGTAGAGGACTTAGACAAGGAGACCCCTTATCTCCTTATTTGTTTCTTTTGTGTACTGAAGGTCTTATCTCTTTGTTAAAGAGAACTGTTGGTAAGGATGCTGTTGAAGGGGTTAGAATTCGTATAGGAGCCCCTAGAGTTAATCACTTGTTATTTGCGGATGATAGTGTCATTTTTTGTAAAGCCGATATGATTACTAATGTAAAGATCCACTCTTTATTGAATAAGTATGAGAGAGCTTCAGGTCAATGTATTAACAAGGAAAAAGCTTCGATGGTGTTTAGTAGGAATGTGCATGATGAGCTGAAAACTGAGATTATGCAGCTTTGGGGGGCAGCTTTACACAACAGCATGAAAAGTATTTGGGTCTTCCTTCTATGGTGGGGAAATTAAAAAAAAAAAAAAAAAAAGGCATTCTCGGGTATTAGGAAGAGGCTGTGGCAGAAATTACAGGTATGGAAAGGAAACTTGTTGTCACAAGGGGGTAGGGAGGTCCTTATTAAGGCTGTAGCAATGTCCATTCCAACATATGTTATGAGTAGTTTTTTATTTCCTAAGTCTTTGTGTTACGAGTTAGAGATGATGATAGCAAATTTTTTGTGGGAAACTCAACCTTAAGGAAATAAAATTCACTGGGCAAGTTGGAAGAAACTTTGTTATTCAAAGTTTAGAGGAGGCATGGTCTTTAAAGATTTAAGATTATTTAATTTGGCTCTTTTAGCTAAACAAGGGTGAAGGATTCTACGAAATGAGGGATCTCTTTTACACAAAATCTATAAAGCTAGGTATTTTCCTAATACCTACCTATTTGAATCCAAGGTTGGTTTTAATGCATCCTATGTTTGGAGGGGGATTTGAGAAGCCGTTCAAGGTTTGGCTAGAGGTTGTAGGTGGAGAGTGGGTAATGGAAAATCAGTGCGAGTCTTTAAAGATCCTTGGATTCCTGACTCTAATTTGCTGGAAGTTCATCAATCTGCTATTGAGGTTGATGAGAACTTAAGAGTTCAAACTCTACTTGATGATAATACTGGTTGGTGGAAGGTCCAAGAACTAAGAGATCTATTCAATCCAAATGTGGTTCAAAAAATTCTAAGGATGACTGTTTCTATAAGGTTAGAGGATGCTTGGTTCTGGGTTCATGAAAAGAATGGTGTTTATTCTGTTAAGATTGCTTATAGAGTGCTTCAGCAAGGTCAAGATTAGGTAGGGGGCCAGCACTCTCGGGAGAGCAGTCAAATAGGATTTTGGAAGTGTTTGTGGAGTTTGAAGTTGCTAAAGAAAAATAAAGAAATGCTACCTACTTTTCAGAATTTGAAGAGGAGACATGTATTGGAGTCTGACCAGTGCGGGGTTTGTGCTCGAGGAAGTGAAGATACTGCTCATGCTCTCTTTTACTGCTCAGATGTGAGGAAGGCATGGGTGGAATTTTGTTCTCTCATGAGGAATGTCGAATCTGAGCTTTCCTTTTGGGAATTGGCAAATTTAGCCCGAGAAAGGGGTGCAACGGAGTTGCTGTCTAGGTTTATAGCAATTGCTTGGGGGCTTTGGTATAAAAGAAATATGTTCATTTATGAGCATGTCTGTTTGCAAGTAAATGTGGTTGTGAATAATGCACTTTCTATTCAGCATGAGTTTAAGCAGGTGCAAGCTTTTGATGTCTCTAATAAAAAGATAAACAGAGTTGTCTTTTAGCATCCTCTTCCTGTTGGTTTTTTGAAATTGAATGTGGATGGGGCAATATTTTGTAATCGAAATTCTGCTGGGGTAGGGATTATTCTTAGAGACCATGATGGTGAGGTATTAGTGGCTTGCAGTAAGGCTGAAATGGCAGTTTCATATGCAGAATTTATTGAAGCTACGGCTTTGTTAAAGGGTTTACAACTATGTGTTCAATGGGGTGTCCCAAAAGTGTTGCTAGAAACGGATTGCTTGGTCCTTGTTCAGGCTGTGAATGATACATCTGAAGTTCTCACTGATTTTGATTTTATTTTACAAGATATCCAATGACTCATGGTAGGTTTTCAAGAAGCAAAAGTGGTGCATGTTAACCGTTTGGATAATATAGCTGCTCATCAGTTGGCGAGACATGCATGAGAAGTTGATGATATTGTGATATGGATGGATTATTGTCCTTCATTTGTCAGCCAAGCTATTTGGCTTGATAAGATTTCTATTTATAAGGATTCTCTTTGATTTAAATGAATGTTTTCAGNCGCATTTTAATAATTTTTTCATGTCAATCATCATTTAATTAGAAGATACTAAAAATACGCTAAATTGATCAGTTTGATTTATAAAGATGACAAAATTAGGATAAAAATAACATTTCTCTGAACGATAACTCATTGCTTGTGAATACTGCAATGGTCAATTAGCTCATTAAAACGCCTAGCTTACATACGTACATAATATACGTGCACGCACGCACGCACACGTACATAATATATATATAAATATATATATATTTATATATAATTGATCTATTGATCAGATTGTGGTATCAATTTGGTGAGGAAAATTCTATACACTATATTGACATTCTATTTTTATTCTATTAAGTAATATATGTTATATTTATCACCATTAAATGATTATTTATTATATAGTTTTTTTATTATCTAATAATGATAAATATGTTATATATTATTTAATATGATTAAAATAAAATGAGAGTGTGATTGATATATATATATATAACGTTACTCATTTAAGGTAAGCCAGAAACTATATATAATTCTATTAGATAAAAACCGTTGACTTCATGATTTTTAATTATTAAGTTTCGTGTTTCGTGCTCTATCTCTCTCCCATTGCTTCCAAGAATTCATCGTTACCATCATCATAAATTCATACTTGCTACACTTTAATGAAAAAGCTTTGTTCTTGGTTTCATATATACATGCACAGTTACGTACCAACATTAGGGGAGTGCTATTCCAACAAGTAGGAATAATTAAAAATAAATTGTAATTAGCATGCATTTAGGTTTTTAGACAAAAGAAAAAACAACATGCTGCATGCATTCTAATTATATAATTTAAATTAATGTAACTGTGAAACAACAAACACTCAACAGTTACAAAGAAACTTTGGCGTTGACATCTGCTCATGCTTCCTATTTTTTTATCTATATATGATCTCCTTAGCCATAAGTACTGTGTACCAAGCAAACAAAAACAAAGAGATATATCTAACTCTTTCACGAACTACGTACCCTTATCTCTAGGTTATCTTTCTCCTTTCGAGATTTTGTAGAAAAGAGACTGAAAACAATGGAGATCACTGTGCAGTTCTGGGTCGGAATATGGAAACATCACTGCTTTATTTCTCTTCTTGGCCCCAATAATCACATTCAAGAGGATCATACAGCATAAAGGCACAGAAAACTTCTCAGGCGTTCCATACGTGATGACGTTGCTCAACTGCCTCCTTTCTACATGGTACGGCCTTCCCTTTGTGTCTCCAAACAATCTTTTAGTATCAACAACCAATGGCAGCGGGGCGGCAATCGAGCTCATATACGTGGCCATCTTTCTCATACATGCGCCCAAAAGGGAGAAGGCTAAGATTTTTGGGATCTTTTCGTTTGTGGTCTTAATTTTCTCAATCGTGGCCTTGGTTTCCCTTTTAGCCTTGGAAGCTGGCAACACCAGGAAGGTGTTTTGTGGGTTTGCTGCGAGCATATTCTTCATCATCATGTATGCCTCGCCTCTATCAATTATGAAGACTGTGATTAAAACTAAGAGTGTCGAATTCATGCCATATATTTTTCCTGTCATTGTTCGTGTTCTTGTGCGGGACTTCTGGGTTTGTGTTTGGGTTGCTCGGACGTGATCCTTTTGTTGCTGTGCCAAATGGCTTAGGCTGTGGTTTAGGGGTCGCGCAGCTGATCTTGTACTTTATCTACAGAGATAACAGGGGTACTACTGCGTCGACCGTCGAACCCATTGATATAGAATCTCATGCGGAGACAGGACTACCCAAGGAAAACAAAGATGAAAGCCAATCCAATGTAAGTGATCAAGCTCAACTTGACCGTCGAGAGCACGTGGTTGTCTAGACGTACACATGGCGTACATGGTTCAAAGCCTGGGAGCAAACCCCATTCACACGTACGCGTACGGCCTTTATTTATACAACCAGTACACCTTTAATGTGGAAACCTTCCACATTACTTATAATAAAAACTTATTTGTGTTTTGGGGTTTTTTTTTATAATCCAATGTAAGTAGACCATCTAGACACATGTCGTACATGGTTCAAAGCCTAGCTTGATGCAATGGGTCCTCCAATAAGTACTGCGTTTACACAGCTACTTATATGTAGAAGTAGTGTTTATAATATACGTTACATTCTTAAATGCTCCAAGCACCAGATGATTACGAAAAACAAGGAAGAACTATACATTAACGGTGATATTCTATAAAACGTATATATTTGCATTTAAAAAGAATTGTAAGCAACTGCACGTCAGTGTTTAAAAAAAGAGAGAAACATTTTAAAGAAAATAGATACACTTGGGGAAATTGAAAATAGAGTCTCACTACAGCCACCGATGGAATGCCCCGAGAAAATGTCCCAATAAGTGTATTTCTCTTCTTCTTTTTTCATGTCTATTTTTAATCATAATAAAAATTAAAAAAAAAATCACAACATCATTAAAAAATACTTCCTTAATTATTAAATAAAAAGCAAAAATAAATAAATAAATAAATAAATAAATTATCGGGACCCAACTCTTTGTAGGGATAACAGTTTCCTTTAAAATACGGTCAATGACTTCCTGTGCTTTGCCCTACTGAGATTTGCCTCATGTACAATTCTTTTCAATTCTTTCGAAGTTAGCTGTCTGTATTGTGACAAATTTGAAATTTCGTGATCATTACGTTACAAATTATGTTCATCTCACTTAACGAAAAATACGTGACGGTTTGTAAGTGTATCACCGGTCCTACACTTGAAATAATTTATTATTCTATCAATGGAGATAGACTGAGGTGCCCCTGCCTCCGATCGTGGATTATCAAGGAAAATGTCCAGGATGCAAGCCGATCGGTTGCTATCGTGGAAATTTCGTGTGTTCATATGCCAAGCACACGTGTGTGAAGATTGCAATGGAAAAAGTAAGGGACATTAGTCAAGACTAATACTAATAGTACTAAAGAGTTGTACAACACTCATTCACTAATAGAAATATCCATATATAATTACATTCCAACATCAGTTTATCGCCCACATCAAAATATGTAACCTGTAAATTGTGCGTCCCCTAAGTAAAATAAACATCCTCAATTAGAAAGATAATAAACTATGGCTCTCTCCACCCACATTATCATGTAGAATAGTATGGAAACATGCCACCTTGATCAGCATGGGGAATCCCTCTACCCGAGTGAAACATGTGGCAACGCGCCGTAGGAATGGTACGGGGAATGCTCTTGGATCTCATGAGTACAAACCACTTTAAAATCACATCACTTTCAAATTGCATCTTCAAAATAACCAATAATCATAGTGAGAAAAATATGCACTTTCATGAGAGAGTGACAGAGGGAGGGGGAGAGATAGATAAGAAGTAGAATATGAAATTCTACTTATCCATAGACAGTTACCCCCACATTACTAGTGTAGTTATGGGAATGAACCTACCTGGATGAAAACTATATGCTAAGCGTTGCAGTGGAATCATCGATCTCCTTGTTGATGAAAACTCTAAGCTCTTGGCCTCCTTGAAGAAAACAAAGTGTGTCGAAGTACTTAATAATCTCAAGTGAGATGTTGACTATCATCCAATATCTTTGATATGTCAGGATTGTCAGTAATAGTCCTAATAGATCCTAGTCTTTGATTGACTAAAGGGGCGAGAATCACGGTCATCCATGTGTCTGTTGTACTAAAGAATGGTAAAGACCGAGTAGACTGATGGAACAAGGTACGCACCTCTTTACAGCTTGCCTAGAGACCAAGCTTGTAGTCCTTCTCCTTACGAGAGTCACCTACATGGCATTAGGCCTTACTTATGAGGTCAAACGTAAGGCTTGCAGGTCCGTATCCCTCTTTACCTAGTCGTGCTCTTGTTGTGTCATCATTGATTGAGTATGGGCCTTGGTATATCACCTGCTACCATATGAGCTTTTTTATGTTATCTAGGAGTGCTCCCAATCCTCTCATTGGGATTGCCTTTGCCCGTTGCTCACCCTTCATATGGCCAACGCATCCATTGCTCACCCAGTGTAGAGCAAACCTCCTTAGCGCCCTTGTTCTCTTTGTGCTGATCATACTAACCAAGCTCTGCACAATGTTTTGCACGCCCTACCACATCCTTGGTCGCAACCTGCCTCCTTCCCATCAGCATTTTGCCTGCGTGAGGGGATTCCTTCCCATGATTTGGTGGGGTCCTCACATCCTCCCCTCCTTAACAAGAAATTTTCTCTCTGAAATTTGGTGAGAATTATCCCTTACGATCAAATTACGAGGGATGTGCCTGAGGTCAAACATTAATAGTTTTCTCTTGATCGCCATGGTTGTTAGTTGATGGTGGGGGCATGTTCTACCCTTCGTGCGCCTCCAAACCCAACCCCTCCGTCACTGGTTCAAGGGCTTCTTTCCCTTGAGTTAGGTGCTAGCTTGTTTGGCGCCATCGGCTTCTACTCTATCGTACACAAGCTTCACTACTAGATTCCATGATTTTTATTCCTAATGAAACCCCATTTTTTCCCTCCTTTTGGAACTCATGTTCCTTGGCCAGACGTCTTACTTTGCGTCGTCTTGCTGGTCGGGTGAATACAACACAGTTGGGAAAGACGTCGTTGAAATGTCTCGCAATCAAAGCTCTAACTCTCAGATGTTTCTCCTTGGCTAGTCGTTGTTCCTCTAACCGCCTTTTTACTTTATGCCTTTTCTACATAAATAGTCTGATCATTTCTGGTGGTATGGTTGCCTTCTATGCAGTCTTCTTCTCTCTCACCATAGTGATGCTTCTTAGAATTTTTTAGATTTTTGTGACTATGGTGAATGAGTTTGGAGGTTATTTATAGTTGCCTTCCTACTATTCCAATGGCAGAACTGCCCTTATTAGTTGCGTGGCAGCTCAGTTATTGTAGCTCAAAGAAATGGGGAAGCTATTCCATTGTGACCCTTTTGCTTTCCCACATTAACTCATCGTTTCCTGGGCTTCCGTATAGTATTTTTACTAAAGGTATGACTTTGGACAGTAGCTTCTTTTCCTTCCAATCCACGATTCGTACCGGCATTTCCACATAATTAAGTTTCGAGCTTCTTGATTCCCGAAACTCTTTCTCAAAGAGGAGACGTGAAACATGAAGAGACAATCTCTCCATGAATCACTCTCCAATCTCCAAAAATTGCTATGTTTTTCTGTTTTCCATGATTCTTGTTGTACATAACCGTTAAACTAGCTATACTTTCCATGTATTCTTTTTGTACTTTCCACGTATGCTTCTCAAACAGCAACCAACATAGTTGTACATACCTTCTGTAAATTCTATATAAATGCCAATATACAAGCCATGCAAGGTGCGAGCTATTCACATTTACATGGTATCAGAGCTATTCACATTTCACTTCAACCTCCTCGATTCCTCTTGTGGACAACACATCCTCTCTTGATTTGTTTTCCACAAAAACTAATCTGCCCGACATTTCTATCAAATTAGCTTCTACTAACTTCTATGGGAAGCTTAACTAGTTCCTATGTTACCCTATATTTTAGTGTATTTTAATTGAATGGGTATTTTAATAAATTCAAATATTGGTTCTCTTGTTTTAAATTTATCGGATTTCTTGTTGGTTTATTTTTCTGATTTTTAAATTATGAAATTTATTTTGATATGCTTTCTTAATATATTTTAATTATTGTTTTGCATGTAAATTACTCTTTAATTTAAATTAGTTTTTTTGTGGGTTTTAAAATTATTGTGTTGTTAGATTTTTATTATTATTTTATTTTAGCTAGTTACTGCGTTTAAACTATTTTATTTAACTTAGTGTTTTGAAATTTATCTCTCAATATCTCTCTTTTGATCTCTCCTATATCTATTCTTTTCAATAATAATTTGTTTTCAGAATGGACCACATAGGCCCTTTTATAGAATTACAAATGCATAACAGAAAACTGCAGCCCTCCACCTCAGTACAAACGAGCCTCTACTTGGCTGCCAGCTCTTCTTCATTTGACATGTGTATATTTCTAAATGGTTGACATCCCTTATAACAACAGTTAATAAGCACAAATTGGAAGCTCCAAAACTCCTGAAAACCCAAGCAAGAAACCAAGAAAACAAAGGAAAACCTATTTAAAAAGAACATATTTAAGAATAGAAAAAAATAAGAGATGGTAAAAAGATGAAAACAGAGATCAAACACGCCGAATAAGGTTGCAAGTAGGGCTCGTGCATCGATGAAAATAAGAAAATAGCGATATAGACCAGTAAGATAAGGAGGAGGGACTTCCATGGTAAGGGGCGTGGGGGTAAAGCGGTGAGATAAATGTCTAGTGGCACAAGCATATTTGAAAGATTTAAGAGAATATATTTAGTTTATTTTTCTTTTAAAGAGGTTTTGTGAGGTGATGTTATTCTTGTATTGAGGATTTTTACTGCAATTCTTGCTAAATATGGTTAAAAGATCCACCCTTAGGTACCAAGTATGATAAATGGTATTAGAATCTATCTCAATCAAAAGTGCGAGATTTGAGCCGTCCCCACCTATGATAAAATGGCCTCGACAAGGATATTGGATGTCACTTAGGGTGCCTTTCCTTGAGGCATTACATGTACTTTAGATATGAAGGTGTTTCAACGACTAAGGCCCCATTTAAATAGTGAGATGAGATGAGATAATTTTAAATAAAAGTTGAATATTAAATAAAATATTATTAAAATATTATTTTTTAAAATTATTACTGTTTTAGGATTTGAAAAAATTGAATTGTTTATTATATTTTGTATAAGAATTTGATAAAGTTATAATGATGAGATGAGATGAAACCGTTTCTGTGTTCAAATGCGCAGACCTAAGAGTCCCAATTATTCCTAGCATGCAGGAAAAAGATGTTTTCTCTGCTGAAATGGCAGAAGCCGAAATTGAGGTATTTGGAAGTTAATGTTGATGGAAGGACTTAGTGATCTCCTGCCACGGGTATGCATACCCCCAACGACTGCATCCACCATTGGATGTATTACAGTATCCCATAATCAAATTTGGTACCAATCTTAGAACCGGAATACCTTTAATTGAGTCTTTTAATTATGTAAATTGACCAATACTGTCTTCATATTTCCATCAGCTTGATATTAGGATATCCTTGAAGTAATATCGTTTGTGCGTGCATGTGCAACTTAATGGGTGATGGAAAAAGGACACAGGCTTGACAATTGCAATAGTCATTTTCAGTTATTTGAACAATTAGCAAACAGATGCCGAAAAATGACAAGTAATAAATAATTAAAAAAGAAATAACTATTATTTCGACAATTGGTTATGAATCCAAAACAAAAAAATCAATAAGTAAATGATTAGTCAATCCATAATACAATAATTAATAATGAACAAATAATCCAAGATCCCACTTATAGTAGTGCCCGTATTTTTCATATCCTTTCTTTCTTCCATTTTCTCTCTTTTTCTATTTTTGTTTGACCTCTACGTATGTCCCTTCTTCTTTCTTTTGATCAATTGTTATATATATTTATAATTTTATTTATAAAATTTATTTTGTTAGTTTTTTTTTAATTTAAATTTTAAATTTCTTAATTTTTTGAATATTAATAACTAACATATAAAAAAATTAATATTTTATAAATTTTTATTAAACATATTTAACGTTTTTCTTATATATTTATTTATATTTCTTTTTTAGTGCTCAAGTTTCTTGCGTCAGGAAAATCTTATCACTTAGCAAGCACAAAACATTGACTGGATTGAGTGGACGTGGACGTTTAGTTAGTTCGGCCATCCACTTTCTTTTTCTCAAGTCGGTTGTGTCAGGCAACCTTATCCTTGGCACTGCAGCACTTTTGTATAGGTTTGGGCAACATCTCTGACGCCCACCTTTCGTTATTTTATAAATAAAATTCTCAAAAATAACAATATCTATAGATAAATATAAAACTAATAAATATAAATAACCTCTATTTCCTTTTGATAAAAGAACATCCACCACCGTTGCTAATCTGCAATACAAAATATGTAGATTGCACGTCATGTCAGGCTGGCAGGGTTGTGGGAGCGCAAATAGTGACCAAGCAGGAGGAGAGCATAACTATACAGTCAAATTGGCCTTCAGTGCAACCAATAATGAAATTGAGTATAAAGTACTCTTGGCTGGGATGTTGGTTGCCTGTTGTTAGGAGCTGAAGAGGTAGAAGTGAGGGCCGACTCCCAAGTGGTCGTTAGCCAGGTATTAGGGCAATTTACCACAAAAGGAGAAAGATTGAAAAAGTATCTTCATCTTGTCTGCAACGAGTGCGACACCACATCTAGCAAGTCTCAAGAAAGGAAAATAAAAAAGCAAACCAGTTGGCGAAAGAGGTGTCTGGACAGGAAGAGCTCCCTCTCCCAGAGCACACTATGGTCAGAACGGTCGACACCTTATCCATCGAGAGTGAGGTGTCCGTCACCACCCCAGCACCCTCAATATGGGCCGTAGACATCAAGAAGTTCCTGCAGGAAGGTCAACTACCAAGTGACTTGGAAAAAGCACGAAAGGTCAGGAATAGGGCGGCTCGATTTACCTTGTTAGAAGGGGTCCTGTACAAGAGAGGCTTCTCTGAGCCACTCCTCATATGCCTCTCGCCGAACGAGGTACAATACGTTCTGACGGAGATCCACGAAGGAATCTATAGGAGTCATTTGGGAGAAAAGGCGCTGGCCTACGAGCCGAATACTACTGGCCCCATTCCCTCAAAGATGTAGAGGATTTTGCCAAGAAGTGCATGAAGTGTTAGGAGTATGGGCTGGTGCTGCACTGCCCTCCAGAAGAGCTAACATCGATCACGGCCCCATGGTTTTTTGCCCAGTGAGGCCTAGATCTGATCGGCCCGTTCCCAGCAGCCAGAGGAGTGGCCGAATTCGTGGTCATGGTGGTCGATTACTTCATAAAGTAAGTCGAAGCGGAGGGCCTCGCGAGCATTACCTCCCGAGCCATCACAAAGTTCATGCGGAGGTCAGTAGTCTGCCGATTTGGCATACTCCAAAGCTTTATATTGGATAACAGAAGGCAGTTCGATTGCACGAATTATCGGGAGTGGTCTGTAGAGCTCGGAATCATGGTGAAGTGGTCCTTGCCAAGACACCTGCAAGCCAACCGCCAAGCCAAGGCAACCAATACAACCCTCCTCTCCACCCTAAAGAAGAAGCTATAGGCACACAAAGGACATGGGCCGAAGAACTCCCGAGTCTGCTGTAGGCATACCGAATGACTGTCTGAAACTCCACCGGGGAGACACGCTTCGCCCTCACTTATGGAAGCGAAACAGTAATCTCTGTGGAAGTCAGAATACCCACGTTCCGCATTAAGCATTTTGATCCGAACACTAACAACTAGAGGTTAGCCTAAGGGCTAGACCTTCTAGAAGAGATAAGGGAAGAGGCGGCATTTTGAACAGCAAGCAACAAGCGAAAGGTAGAACAATACTTTAACAAACGGGTCAGACCACGCTCCTTCAAAGTGGGTGACTTGGTTGGACCACGATGGGAAGGCCCGTATATAGTGACCGCAAACAACCAACGCGGCTCCTATCGCCTCAAGAATAGCCAAGGACTCGAGCTCCCCCACTTTTGGAACATCGAGCATTTGAAGAAATACTACGTGTAGGGACATGAAACAATGCGTTGTATGAAAAATGTAAACTTACTTGATTTTGATCTCACAGTCTATGAGGTCAATATTCTTCTTGGTCACTTTCTATCAGAGTTCACAGACGTGTGCCTTCACCCACCGCAATTTCTCCCTTTGGTGTTGGGCCTCCTAGGTGAGTTTAAACTGCTAGGACAACAGCCTCGAGCGCTGCCCGGCGACCAAAGCCCAATCCCACCGAGACTCTTCCAGCTCCTTCCAAGCAGAGTCTAGTGTAGCCTCCCAGATGACTAGGTCCCGTGCAGCCACGACGCAGGCCTCCTCAAGGCATTTGCCCTTAGACGTCCATTGGCCGAGGTTATCCTCAGCCTCGCATAGCAATTTTTTCAAAACCTTCTTCTTTTGCTTACGCCTCGCTGCATCCGCCTCCATGAGTTGGTTCAGCTCTTTCATGTCCTCCACCTCATTTACCAGCCCTCTGTGCTCGGCCTTGAGGTCCTTGATCTTCTAGGCAGCCTGCTTCAGCCTTAAGCACCCAAAGCGGCCTAGCATCTCAAGCTCTCGGTTGGCCTGCTCCAACTAACCCTACTGCTCACTAATCATCACAGCCAACTAATCTGCAGCCTGTAATAAAAAAAAATAGTTAGAAATGCCGAGGCAAGGGTCAGAAAAGGCCCACTAAAATGAGTAGAGTCTGGGGGAAAACCTACTTGGGCAAAGAAGGGTCGCAGCATCTAGGTAGCTTGCTTGGTTTCCGCAGCCCGAGCTGTGTCCAAGTTTAGGGTCTAGCTCCCCCTAACCCCGGTGGAAGAGGAAGGGCCGGTGACCTGTAGTTGTCAAGAGAAGTCCGGTATCCCCCCTTTGGCCTCCCTCCCATGTTCAACAGGAGCCTCATCTGCCAGACTAGGACTGACCGATGACAGAGCCTGAGAGTCATCTTCCTCACTTAGCAACGCAATGGAGGGGGAATCTTGGGGACCGCCCTCATGGCTAGTGCCGCTCAGCTCTGCTAGAGGAGATGGGGACAAGCAGTCTTGACGTGGGGAGAAGCGGACCTGGTGACCTCCTTTTGATTCTCAGTTGTGAGGGAAGGGACCTCGTGGGAGGTTCTCCCCTGACCTTCTGGTCTGGCTTCTTTTTCTTCTTCTTTTCCTTCTCCTTCTTCTTCTTGGCTTATAGCCCTGGAGGCGACTAAGGAACCCCCAGGGGAGAGGCTCTACTCTTCTTCCTGACTCTAAGCCTTCGAGGCCATTTGTGGAATCTCACAGAGAGCGACCTCCCTCAGAGTGTCTTCGAAGGACATGAACAGCTAGAACATACTGGGCCCACGAGGGGGGGGGATGCATGAAGGAGCTGAAGAAAGGTGCCTGAAGGTCGCACTCTAGCAGAACGGCTCAAACATGAACGCCTGATGCCGTGGAAATGTGGTTGTGCCATCCTACAGCACCTCTGGCAGCACGTCATTGCGTGCTGGGTTGCTTAACACGCATTGAATGCGGCATGTCTCTGCCCTGCCGTGCCTACGATCGGACACGCTCAACTGCTTGCATCCTACTGCAATTGTGCACTACGTACCCTATTGTAGGGGTTGGCAGCCCACCGAGGTCCTAGGCCATCACTGCCTTATGGTGGGCTCCTTGATCAGGTCGATCTTGGTGCCAAGGCCTTTTCGGATGGGCAGCCGAGTCAATGGCTTGGTACACAGCTTTCTGTCTTGGGCTCCTAGCCTACTTTGGGTCTCCGCCTGAGGGGCCTAGAGTCTCTGCGGCTTGATCTCTTTAGGTTTGGGCCACTCTTCAGAGGGCCCCCCCTCACAGGAACCCTCATTCTCCAAAGGTATCTGACCCATATCAAATTAGTCAGATATTTGACCAAATTGATCCAACCAAAATAGCTCTTACATCCAAAAGGGCACTCTAGTCAGACCAATATCTATAGCAGGGGTATCATGTAAAGCACACCTAGATCTCTAAAAGTATCTGTCCCTTGATCAAATTGCTCGGAGCTTTGAGCATGTATTGCATCCTCATTCTCCATAAGTGGTCAGATTACGTGGTAGCTTGGCTTCTAAGAATGTAAAAGCATGCCTCAATCTCCGAAACATAATTTTTAGATATTGAAGTACGCTTTACATGCTCGAGAGCTCCCACGTGATTAAGGAACCTTTGCTTGTTGCGGTGGAAATTATCTTCATAGCATTTTTGAAAAATTATTATTTTTTCCTCAAATTTGAATTTTTTTGTATAAGTGGAACCAGACACATGCCCTCCGAGTATAAATTCTATGGGAATATTACTTCAACAATAAAATGTATGATTAATCCTCCGGGTATTACAAGCACCATCAAGGAAAACTCACCACCTCAAGAATCAACTACGAGAGAGAAACTGCTATAACCACAAGTGAGTACCGTGGAAGGCAAAGTGCTCGCACTCCAGTGAGAGTGCTCGCATCCTCAGTCCTATTGTATTTTTCTATCCTATCTCCATTTGTCAGTTTTCCATACTATCTTTCCTTTTTTCGCCCTTTAATTTTACGTTCTATTACATTTTTATGTCCTATCTTCTTTTGACATTTTTCCGTCCTATTATCAATTTTTGCCCTATCTTCAATTTCGGCCAAATCTTCAATTTTTTGATCTATTACATTTGCTTTACTATCTTCTTTTGTCAATTTCTCGTTGTATGTTCTTTTCTGTCCAACGTTTAATTTTCCGTCCTATCTTCATTTTTCCGTCATATATTTAATTTTTCATTTTATCTTCATTTATAACAAAATTTAACTTAACTATTATCGAATTGTGGTCAATTATTAATATATTTATGTGTAAATATTTGTATAAATTCTAATTATGTGAACACTGCTTAAACTACAAAGTAGGAATTTACTGTTCCAAGTATTAAAAGTCTTGTTATTTTTCATAAGCAAATTTTCATTCAAAGATGACTGAGAAAAATAATAAAACAAAACAAAATAAAAATCGATTAGTCTAGTCTAGACACCCATTGACCTTCACAAATATCAATCCCAAATATATCTGTTGTTTTTTCAAAAAACAAATGAAAGAAATTTCTACCTACCAGGCATGATCGAAATAAATCAGAAAAATTCAAAATTATACCGAACCTTTTGAATGGGTATAACTGTCCATTGAAGTTTCATTTCTTTTTATGTGTAGTTGGAATTTGTCAATTATGTTGAGGTTGTGTTTCACGAGTCTGGATAACTCCACGCTCGTGGGGCTCGGTCTCTTTCTTGCGAGTTGAAGAGAGTGGGGAGCTCGAGGGCTATGGTGTTGCCCAGGCCCAAGGGGCGTGGGGAGCTCGGGGGCCGTGATTATTTTATGGAATAAATACTATTAATTTGTTTTTTTTTTTTTTCTTTTGAGAATATAAAGATAGCTTTTGTCGCCTTTTATGTTGTCTATTATTGATCTTATTTGACCATTACAATTCCTCACAACTTTGAACAAATGACATGTTGTCTATTACTGATCTTATTTGACTATTTCAATTCCTCACAACTTTGAACAAATGAATTGTTGATTGTGTTTCAGACAAGATTTCCGACATGCCCACAACTTTTTCATCATAATTACTCCGAAAACAGCTTGTTTCTTGGACGAACCAGCAAGAAAAAACTTGTTTTATAAAGTATTTCACGATGTTTAAAAGATTTATGCTATTTACAAGTCTGGTGTGTAACATACCACTAACTGTAGTACCCATTATATATATAAAAGTAATCAAAATGTCAATAGTTTACCAATAAAATACTTGCATATAGATTTATTTTTACAGCATCCATAATGGATTCTCTATAATTTAGCTAAAAAGTATATTCTCTAAAATTTTACTCATCTTTAAAAAATCTTCTACATCTCATTTTCTATCCATTTCCTATTCTATTAAAATAATATTTCTCTATTCTTTTTTTATTACTTTTTTCTCTCACTTCTATTTACAAATTTAACTACTCAATATTTTTTCTTATGTTTTGAACTATTACTCTAGTAAATATTTTAAATAAAATTTAAATTATTTTTAATATTTTTAAAAATTTTTTTTTTTATATTTTCGGAGTTATTTAATTATTTTTAAAAGTATTATTTAAAACTATAACAAATATGAGTATGAGAGAAAGTGTAGATGATTAGAAGAAAAATTAATTTAATTGAAATGAATAAAATATTGATAAAAGTGATTTAGGAAATGAATATCTGGAGAACCACTATTGATTCCCTAAACATTTTCTCTAAAATGGGAAATCCAATAGGAATGGATTTTTGGAGAAAATCATATAATTATCTTCAAATTATAAGAATATATGAGATATGGAGACTCTAAAGTTGATGCTCTTAGAGATATATGTTATCTTTTTTTTTTTCTTTTTGAGATATATGTTATCTGAATATGCTTCGGGCGCCTTTTCTTTTCTTGGTAAGAAACAAAGCCAGAGAAAAGTCAGTGGGCATTCGGCAATGAATGATAAAAAAAAAACTAGGAATGTATTTGAGAAATCTAATAACAAGAAATCAATTTGGTGGGGAACTTCACTCCCATATTTGTGAAACAAATTCGACTCCATTTAAAACGAGAATAATTATTGATAAAAGTATTAAAACTGCATGATTAAGTTGGTTAAGTGAATAAATTGTTTAGTCAAAAATGAATTAAGCACTTAATTATGCAGTAGATTATAGTATTTGAGTTAAATTGATAATACATGATATTTTGCTGTTCTTCATGTTAATTTTTTTGGAAGAATTGAAAATTCACCATGAGTAGGTACTTTTGGTTTTAACTAGAAATTGGGATTTATTTGTTGAACTTTCCGAATGCTAGTTTCTTGACAGAGTTAGTATTTGAAAGGGAAGGATTTGATATTTAACTGGTACACAACCCATGAAGAGTGACACCCGTAGCTTAGGTGTTTGATATTTTGCCTCTTAGACTTAAATTTACTTCGAGAGTCTCATAGTTTTTTTGTTTCTATTTCAGTTTGTTAAGCTTCAAACCATTTTTCTTGTTTTCAAGATTCTTTACATGTTAAGTTGTGGGAATGAACTTCATACCTCATCATCTCGATTTGGACTCAAATGTAGATATGCGTACAGCTTACTCTTGTAATTAGATTGCATAAATCCTTTCATACACTCTGTTTTTTATAACCATAAAAAGTCCTAAAAGATTTTACATAGCATCTCCTCTCCTTTCTTTGTACATATACCATCAGATTTTACATAACATTTTCAAGATATTTTTGATACTCTTTTGTCCTTGTGAAATACGATTTTTGATCTATCCTTGATAGAACTTGACACTTCTACATTTGGAAGAACACATTTGGAACCACGTCAATTATACACATCAAGGAGTAGTGTACCATCAAAACCTGTTCGACGAAAACAATCGGTTCAATGTTATTTTTCATCTTGAATTTTTTTTTTTTTTCCGCTCACATCAGATAATGTGATTCAGATAAGTGAAATATTATGTTGATCATTTAAATGAAAAATAGTTTAAAAATATATATATCGCATTAGCCAATGTGATTTAAGGATGAAATATTCCTTAACAACATGAAAGTGGGCGACATATGCATCCAATCATCAAATATCAAATAGATTATATTTTTGTAATGTCAGTACATAAAACATAACATATATACACGTATATAAATATATTAAAGAACTGTAACTATACAATCCAGCAATCCAAACCTTATTTGGCAAACTAGAAAAAGAAACTCAAGCCAGCATTTACATTGATAGGCCAAACTCTAACATACTGGAGATGGAGCATGTGTATTACAGCTAAGGGATCAACATCTACGCAAACAAGCAGCCAACCAACAAGCACAAATCATAGCAGCAAAGGAACGAGGGCCACCACAACCATTCTTTTATAACAGAGTACCTTCAGAGTAGTAGGCTGAAATCATGCATATCCGTTGACTCTAGTTCTAAAATAGAGAATATCCAAATATTAACAGACTAATCTACTCATTCTACCAACACAACAGAATCATGCCCAAGTGAACTCATAGTACCAACAACGGTTTCAAAGCATTAATGCAGAATCTTTGTGAAACAATGTATTGATCACGGGGAGGTTTGACAAAATTGTTGAATGTGCAATGCAATTTGGAATACCAGTCATGAAGAATTGTCAGAACTATGGTTTACGATGTGTTCACCGGCCTGCTAGAATGCTGTCTGAGACAGAATGTGTAGCAGACAAAGAAAATGACTTGATAATTTCATCAAATGTAGGGTGTCTGCCACCAACGATCTGGCTAAAATTAGATGACAATGCAGTTGCTCTAATTCTGTCAAACAAATTCATAGACATTGCCTCCCCATCAGGCTCAGTGCCCTGGTTTGGTCCCTCCAACACCTTCACAACTTGTCTCATTGGAGGCCTAACACTAGGGTCTGGATAGGCACACAACAAACCAAGATGAAGCATACTCTCAACTTCCTCAATGCTATAACCACCCTTCGACTTTAGCCGCTCATCTAGAGCAAGATGCAGCTCTCCTCTATCCATTAGCCTCCATACCAAATCAACCAACCCTGGCTTTCCCTCTTCAATGGGCCTTCTCCCGCACACAACCTCTAGAACCAATATCCCAAAACCAAACACATCAGTTTGAGTGGAGGCTCGACCAGTTCGAACAATTTCTGGTGCCATGTATCCAACGGTACCAACTACTCTTGTTGTGCTAGCCAATTGGCCATGCTGGTGAATTCGGGCTAACCCGAAATCCCCCAACCTAGCATTCATATCCTTATCAAGTAGCACATTGCTTGCCTTAATATCTCTGTGCAAGACTTTAGCTTCCCAACCCTCATGCAAATATGAAATCCCACCAGCCACATCTTTTAAAACCTTCATCCTCTCTTGCCAACTCAACATTAGGCTCTCATCGCACTCAAAAATCCTCTTGTCCAAACTTCCATTTTCCATATAATCGTAGACCAAGATCAATCTGCCTATCTCATTCTTGCACCAACCTCTCAATCCTACCAAGTTCCTATGCTTCAATCTCCCCAGACTTGAAACCTCAGCAACAAACTCAGCCATCCCCTGTTCACTCTCGTGAGGGATTCTCTTTACTGCGACTTCTACACCTTGCAAAACCCCTTTGTAGACCTTCCCATCCCCTCCAAATCCAATGACATTTTTTTCTGAAAAGCCGTTTGTTGCAGCATAAATGTCTTGGTAACCAATCCGATGTGGCCAATATTCCAATTCCCAATCTTCAATTACCGCCGTTTCTTTATCTTTCATTCTTTTTCTTCTAGACAAAATCACATATAGCAAAATTGCACACCCAACTACAAAAAAACCACCAACACTAACCCCAACAATAAACCCTTTTGATCGAAAAATCGACCTTTTGGGAGGTGCAAACGAAGGTAAATTTGTTGTCACCAAAGCATCACCGATCGAGAAATTTGAATTGCTAAAGCTCCAAGCCAATATCTTGTGACTCTCAACCAATTGCCCGGTTGATGCGCAAAAGCCTACATACATCTCATCCAAAAGAACGCTAGAGAGATTAACAAACTCACTTATCAAAGGATTTCGAGGTCTTCCCATGCCCGCCACAGCCATAGAAACATTAACCCGTGAATCCACAAAGTCAATCCACACTTGATAGTTCTCCCCACTATTAAGGTTAAGCTCCTCAAACGCTTCACCATCTTGTCCGGTCCAAAACCCCGCTGTATATGAAGCAAAAGACGTAAGCGTATTTACGTCCACACCGACATGATTATCATCTATATCGTTGAATTCTTGGTTCATGAAAACATCGAACTCGATCGCAAACACATGGTTACTGAAGCTCCCATCATTGGTTAAATTGAAAAGACCCATATGCTGCGAGGAACTTGTGCCGTTTATATCTGTAGAGGGGGCAAATAGAAAGGCAAGGCCATGGCCGGGAAGGAAGTTCGCGACTTCTGCGATGGAGAAAATGAAGGAGGTTGAGAAGGGGAGGGGCGCAGAGGAGTTGGCGGATTTTGTGGGGATTTTGGAAGGGTACAAGGCACGGCCTATGGAGAAGACGGTGTCATCAGTGATGGCAAGAATGGAGGATTGGATGGTGGAGTTGCCATAGAGGAGGAGGTTGGTGGAGCTGAAGTTGGTGTTGAAGATGAACTCAGTTGCCGAAGTTGAACTGAGGAGGATCAAAAGAGTTATGGCAGGGAGGAGAGGCATCGTTGGGGAAGCCATGAGAGCTGAGACCGAGAGAGAGAGAGAGAGAGCGAGAGAGCGATATAGACAGAAATGGAGAGTTTATTCAACAAGTAATGTTATCACAAGGTGGTGGCGAACATGGACAAGATTGTCTAATGTCAACATATGTGAGCTGTCTGCTAAAGTACTAAACAAGAAAAAATCCAGTGGTAAGCGATTTCTAATACGCGCACCCAGACAATCCGGCCCCAGACATCTCTTGGGTAATATACTTCCATGCCATGGAACTCGAACTTACCAAATTCAGCAGAGGCTTCGCGGAAAGTGGGTGCCAACTGCAATCCACTTTTGGATTAGAAATAAACGCGGATAGAATGTCAAAGGTACCGTACCATTGCGTTGAAGAAAAACATTATTAATTGAGGCTTGCGGCGGCACATTTGATTTCTGTCGACTTGGAATCCATTACTAAGAAAGGACTGGACGGTTTGGTTTCTTTCACTTCAGAGCATTGGTATTGACAGAAGTCTCGGTACAAATCTAAATTTTGTCTAGAATTTAAAATTTTAATTATAGTAAAAGTTTTAAAAATGGTTAATACACATTAGACAAGACGTTTTAAATTTAAAATAGTAATATAATATTATATATTTTAATAATATTTTTAAAAAAATATTTAATATTTTGTAAATATACTTGTATTTAATATTTTGTATTAATATTAAAATTTAATATTTAAAGAGAGAGATAGTTGGATGAAAAAATCATAAAATATTAATTTGATCCTTCTACAAATATGACCAAGGGCTCTAAATTACTGTAGATCAAAATTCTACAAATATCACTTTAGCTAGTTCAATGCATAAATTTTAACTCAAAAAAAGTTAAAATTTGGACTTAAACTTAGCAATGGCTAGGCCATTGCCAATGATCTTAAGGTTGTTCTGGATTTAAAATTTGAGATTTGAAAATTTTGAATTGTTTATTATATTTATATAGAAATTTGAGAAAGTTGTGATAATGATACGAGACGAGATGAGATAAAACACTTTCTGAATCTAAACAGGACCTGAAAGAGTCAAAAAGACTGTACAAATATATATATACACCCGCCTAATTAACTTAAAATATTAAATTAATTGACAAGCATAGTATCAAACACAACAAATTAAGTAATAAATACATAAAATTAACATGTGTTGTGATATTTGCCCTCAAGATGGAGAGTAAATGGACTGAACTCCCCATCTTGGTGATTAATTGCAACAAATATTGATGTCCAATGGCTTTAGTGAGCATCTGCTAGTTGGTGCTGTGATGCTAGATGAAAAGTCTTGATTACTCCATTTTGTACCTTCTCCCGTATGAAATGACAATCTAGCTCAATATGTTTGGTGCATTCGTGAAATACTGGGTTGGCAGCAAACCAGCAATATGTAGGGAAACTTGACTATTACAAAACAATTGAGCACTTTGTATAAGGTATATGAAAATCAGAGAGAAGGGTGATAAGCCAAACAATCTCGCAACTAGTGAATGTCATTGATTTGTATTCAGCTTCAATGGATGAACAAGAAACAGTTGGTTGTTTCTTTGGTTTCCAAGAAACCACATAATCAATAAGAAATACCAATAAACAAGTTGTAGACCAATGACTATCAGGGTAAGATGCTCAATCTAAATTCGTAAAAGCATTAACTGTTAAAGAGTTATCAACTGGAAAGAAAAGACCATTTGCTAGAGTGTTTTTAATGTACTGTAAATACGTTAAGCTGCTACCAAGTGAGGTTGTCTAGGCTTGTCCATGTACTGACTGAGCCGATGAACTGAATATGAGAGATTAGGCCTTCTAATAGTGAGATACAAGAGCCTACCAATCAATCTTCGAAAAACTGTCGGGTCTATCAACAACTCTCCATCACTTTTAGTAAGTCAAAGATTATGCTCTATAGGAAATCAGGTTGGTTTGGCCCCAAGTAAGCCAGTATCTTGCAAAATCTCAAGAGCAAATTTTCTTTGACACAAAGAAAGCCCTTGTGGAGATCTATCTAGCTACCTCCAAACCAAGAAAATACTTAAACTGTCCAAGATCCTTGAGTTTAATTTTTGATCAAGCAAGATTTTCAAACACTCCACAGATTTGATATCATGACTTGTTATCACAATATTATCAACATAGACAAGAAGAGCAGTAAAAGAAGACCCTTGGGATTTTGTAAAAAGTGAAGAATTAGTTTTGGATTGCACCAAACCCATATCAATAAGAGTATTAGAGAATTTTGAAAACCATTGGCATGAAGCTTGTTTCAGCCCATAGAGAGATTTAGTCAATTTGCATAATTTGGACTCCCCCTTAATATTAAAACCAGGTGGCATTTTTATGTAGACCTCATCCAACAAATCTCCATACAAAAATGTATTATTCACATCAAGTTGAACTAAATGCCAATTTTGGACAGCTGCTATAGCAAGTAAAGTTAAAACAGTAACCATTTTAGCCACTGGAGAAAATGTTTCGGAATAATCCAGTCCCTCCTTTTCGGTGTAACCCTTGGCAACAAGTCTAACTTTATACCATTCTATGGAGCTATCAGCACCGTATTTGGTTTTATAAATCCATTTACATCATATGGGTTGTTTTCCAGGGGTAAAGTGGTAACAGTCCAAGTAATATTGGCTTCCAAAGCTGCAATCTCAACAGCCATAGTATCTGTACATTGAGAGTGCTTGATTGCTTAATGGTAAAATAATGGTAAAATTTAGGTTCAATACTAGCAGTAATGACTAATGCAAATGATTTATGATTAGGAGACAAGTAATGATAAGAGAGAAAGTTAGAAAGATCATATTGTGTCCTTGAAGAAGTGAGAGCAGCTCTAGAATCTAATGTAGAGTGTGCATAAAAGGAGCTCCAATAGAAGTTATGCAAGTAACCAAGAGCACCTAAAATTCTATTGGATCTCTGTTCGCATAAAAATATATCTGGAAGTGCACAGAATCGTAACAAGTCACCCAATCTAACTGCTTAGAGCCTGTCGCCAAGTCTTCCAGCCTTCTGGTCGCGAGTGTCCTCTCCTACCAAAAGATAAGTCTTCTTGCCTTTAGTAGAAAGAAATCTCTTTGCTGCCCACGGGACAAGGCTCCTAGCCCAAATCTCACTGGCTCTTTTTAGATCTCGCTGACTTTCATCGGTCTAGATCCATAGTCTTTTCTTTTGTACCAAGATACTCTCCTTTTGTACTAAATCTTCTCATTCCTTTAAATCTAAGAAAATAAATAAAAATATGTAGAAAAAAATAAAATCAATAGTATTGAAGGGAAAATGACACTTTTCATAAATAAAAGACTGATAAAAATCACATAAAAATAATACTTATCAAATACCCTCACACTTAAGTTTTGATCCCCCTCGAGCAAAGAAAAAAGAAAGACAATTAAAATAAGCATTAGTTTGATTCACAAAATTTATTGCCTCAAAGATTGTCTAAAGTCTATAAATCAAAGAAAGCATTCAAGTCCAAAGGTTAATTCAAAACTCAATTCCACCGCATTATCCATCCCACATTTATGCATACCCATCTTTTCACTTCATCATTAGCTGCCCGGATAGTTTTATGCAAGCAACTAAATAAATAATGGATCTCTAAAAATTCCATAGGCTTGCTTTTCAAATCACTCTTCGCAAATGTAGAATATAAACTATCACCAGGGATCAATAGGTCTTTATTAAGTTTGTAATGTAAGGCTAGGGTGAGGGCTACAAAGAAAAGGTAGGATTCAAACAAAATAAGAGAACTTAAGTTTGAACATTAATAGAATAAATAGAGGATTCTCACTTCTAACACAAACATCTCTTCTCAATCTTTGTAAATCTCTCAACACACCTTTCTTTATTGTACTTTCAAGTATCTCTATCTTTACAAGGTCAGACATCATCTTCTTTTTTTCTTTTCTTTTCTTTTTTTTTTTTTTTGTGCAAATATTCTATACTATGTTGACTACCTTTTTGGATTACTCTCGTTGACCTTTTCTTGTTGGCCACACAGTAAACGAGTTGACTTTTCACACCCCCAAACTTATGATTTTCATACTATTGCTATAATTAACTTTACTTGTAGACTTTCTACCTCTTTTGCCTTTCATGCTCTTGTGAGTCTGTTACTTTGTGTAAACCTAGTTCTCTTGAAAGATAAGGAAATCAATTTTTAAGCTCAAATAGGGTAGGGAATTTGAGGTTTACAAAAAAGAAAAATATAAGGCTAAAATATATTTCAAAAAAGCTCAAAGGGGCAACTAGAGATAAAGATTATAAACATGCAAGGTTGAAAGGCTCAATCGGTCCAAAGAATACCTTAATCATTTTCTCAATAATATTTGGTCTAGGATTTCACCTCGAGTGTAATCAAACAAGTTCTAGAGTAAGTTGAGACCATATAAATTCACAAAATTCATATAAAATTTCTCTAGGTAGTCAAAAAAGTTAATGATCATAAGAAGCATTCATTGAACATAGAAAATATCAAATTAAGTAAGATCAAGTAAAGAATTAACAACTAGACTTAAGCAATGAGAATTTTTTCTAAAAATTATAATCAATTTCAATCATATTCTTATCATAGGCTTTTTATTCATCAAACCATATTGTTTTTTATCATCATTATTATTATTATTATTATTTTAGAAAATAATATCCTTTCCCTCCAAACTTAAATATCACATTGTCCTTAATGGGAAAAAGGAAGAGAAACTAAAACAGAGAATGAGAGAAAGTAAGATATGCTCCCCTGATTTTGTCCAGTTCTGTCATTTGAATATTTTCCTTGAAGGCGCAGCCATGTACTTCTTGGAGATCTCCTCGCCTCTTCGTTCTTGCAAAATGAAAGAAAATGAATAATATTAACCAAAAATAAAAATTAATAAAAAACAACTTGGGTTGCCTCTCAAAAGCGCTTTATTTAAAGTGACCTGCTCACGACGACCCTCAAAACGAGTTTCCCTTTCTGGACATTAATTAAAGTTCTCCCCATCACTAGGAAAGGTCAGCCCAGTATCAAAGGGATCTCCTCATTATCTTCCATGTCAAATACAATGAAGTCGGTGGGGAAGATGAACTTGTCAACTTTCACTAGTACGTCCTCAATGAGTCCTCTTGATTATTTGATAGATCTGTCTGCCAATTGTAGAGAAATAGTGGTCGGCTTTACTTCTCCAAGACCCAGTTTCATGAAAACCGAGAGAGGCATTAGATTAATACTTGCTCTTAAGTCACATAAAGTTTTATCAAAATAGGAATTTCTTATAGTGCAAGGGATCGTGAAACTTCCCGAATCTTTCAACTTAGGCGGCAGCTTCTTTTATAAAATTACACTGCTCTCCTCGGTCAGCATCACTGTCTCATACTCCTCCAACTTTCGCTTGTTTGATAATATATCTTTTAAAAATTTTGCATATTTAGGCATTTGCTCTAAGGCTTCAATAAGAGGAATCTTAATATGCAATTGCTTAAATATACTTAGAAATTTAGAGAACTGATTATAAATTTTATTTTTCTTTAATCTTTGTGCAAAAGGAATTGGTGGATCATAAATTAAAGGAGAATAAGTTTCAGAAGTAAACTCCCTGGATTTCTTGGATTTTGCAGTCCCTTTTTCTCTCTAGTCTTCTTAGTTTGTTGGTCGGTCGCCTCTTGCTCGGTTTCTTTCACATCGTACTCGGTTTCCTTCTTCTCTGTCTCCATATTTTCAGCTTTTGCATCTTGCTCGGTACTTACTATTTGTGGCTGGTCATATGTTCTCACACTTTGCAATGCTATGGCTTTGACATGCTCCTTCGGAATTGTCACAGTGTTGCTCAGTAAAGTCCTTGTTGTCCCCTCGGTAAGCATGTTGGAGAGCTGACCGATTTGCGCCTCAAGATTGCAGATGGATGCCGAGTTGTTTTGGATCACCATATCAGTCTTTTACATGTACAGCATGAACATATCCTCAAGTGTTGGCTTCTTTTCTTGCTGTGGAAACTGTTGAGGTGGTCTAACCGGCTCTTGGTTATTGCTCCATGAAAAGTTAAGGTGATTTCTCCATCCGAGATTGAACGTGTTTGAATAAGGATTGTTTTGATGTTTGAAATTGGACACGTAGTGGGCTTGTTCTTAATTCAGTTGGACAAAAGGATTCCCTACTTGGCAATCTACACTTGAATAATTTCATGCGCAATGATCACAAACAATATTACTTTGAATAGCATTAACGTTCATCTTACCTAATTGTTGTAAAAGATTTGCCATTTGTGCCGTCAATGTGGTAATAGAATCAAGTTCAAAAACTCCAACCGCCTTTCTTGGCATTGCTCTCTCCGCAGACCATTGATAATTGTTAGACATCAATTCTTCCAGAAGTACATAGGCGGCTTCATTGGTCTTACTCATTCATGCTCCTCCAGCGGTTGCATCAACTATAGATCGATTTGTGGGTCCTAAACTATTGTAGAATGTCTGTATTTGAAGCCAGGTGGGGAGGTCGTGATATGGACACTTGTGCAATAAGTCTTTGTATCTCTCCCACGCTTCATACAATGATTCACCCTCAAATTGGGCGAATGTAGTAATATCATTCCTTAATTTCATTGTCTTGTCCGGAAGGAAATACTTTGCTATAACTTTTTGTGCCAACTCTTCCTAGGTGGTGATGATGCCAAGTGGCAAAGAATTCAACCAAGCTTTTGCTTTTTCCTTAAGTGAAAAAAGAAAAAGTCTCAATCGGATTGCATCATCTGTCACTCCATTGTGTTTAAAAGTATCACAAATTTTCAAAAAATCTGCAATGTGGACATTAGGATCCTCTTGTGACAACCCCTCAAACTGGACAATTGGTTGGATCATTTGAATGATGTCTGGCTTGGTCTCAAAATTTTTGGATTGTATAGTGGGTCACCTTTACTGGACATCGCCCCATTGACCGATGGCATCACATAGTTTCTTAACGCCTTTTGCTCCTGGTTGGCCATATTAACTTTACAGGCGGTGACCTCTATCTTTTCTCTTTATTGATCCGACGTAAGATCCTTTCCATCTCGGGATCGAAAAACGTATGCTCTAATGATTTAGATCGGTGCCAAAAAATAAAATCTTTTTTTAAAATAAATAAAATAAAATTCAAAGTAGTAAAAATCTAGCTGGTATCAATATCAATAACAAATAATTATTCCTTGACAACGGCCCCAAAAACTTGTTCGCTTAGAAATATATCTACAAGTGCACTGGATCGTAACAAGTATAAAAGTATTATAAAGAAAACAATTATCGAACCCACAGGGAATAATTATGCTATTGAGTATTAAAATCAAAATTTGAAGAATGGTTTATCTAAATTAA
Source organism: Pterocarya stenoptera (assembly GCA_003123785.1). Classification (NCBI taxonomy): domain Eukaryota; kingdom Viridiplantae; phylum Streptophyta; class Magnoliopsida; order Fagales; family Juglandaceae; genus Pterocarya; species Pterocarya stenoptera. The sequence goes on along the minus strand of QEOT01001605.1, from coordinate 166,215 downwards.
AATAGAGAAAAGAACATTAAATTTAAGTTTTTAAAAAATAATAAGAATAGATCTAGAGTGTTTGACTTCACTTAACAAATCTCACGCAATTTAATCTTAAAATAGATCTATAGCTCTCGAACAATACCAAAAATATCTCCAACTAATAATTCAATATCTCTATGTGAATTTAACTAATTGAAGACTCTTTAAGTTTTTTGAATTTTTCTTGAAAATCACACTAGTTGTCAACTAATAGTGTTTAATCCTTGAGCTTTAATCACAAACCACCTCTCGATCTCATTGTGATTCAATATATCGAATAATAGTTAGCTAGAAAATTACAAACATTAAGAACAATGAATAAATACTCAATTATGGAAATATTGAAAATAAATAACTTGGAATATAAACTATGTGTTCAGTGCTAGGCTACATCAAAGCTCTAAAAAATAGAATTAGTTCATATTGAAATTAAAAAAATAAATAAATAAAACTGGTATTCTTTGTTGAAGTTGGTTGATGAAGCATTCGGCTCTCGCCTCTACCTTCCAGTTCCACCTTCTCGAAAGAACACTTCAAAAACAAATTATGGAACTCTAAACTTAGATTTAGAAACATAAAAACTCTCAACTCCAATTCAGAACTCCCATATTCATCCCACAAGACAGGATTAAATAGATGTCAAAATTTAAATATGAAAACAAGATAACTGCGGCTACAATTTAACCTAAAGATTTGGAAAATAATTTCTAAAGATAAATGTTAACATAAAAGGAATTATCCCAAAAATAACGGAATTATCTAAAAAGGAAGATTCAATGATATACAGCTTGAATTATGGAGTTCGGGAGGATTCGGTCATCAACAGATTGATTATGGAACTCAGATTTGGTGGTCAACAGCAGATTGATCCTGGTCGAGAGGAATTATCCCATCGAGTAAATGCTATGTGTGCTGAATATAAAACCAATTGGCAAGCTAAGTAACAAAAACAACAAACTAAGTAAAAAATACATAAAATTAACATGTGCTGTCACAATTACCCTTTGGTCGAAGAGATCTTCAGGTAGGTCATGGTCTGATGTTGTGTTTGGGTAGTGGAATGATCTCACTATTATTCAATATTTTATTATTATTATTTATTTACTTTTTACTATTTTTTACTACTATTCAATATTTTATCATTACTTTTTTATCACTTTTTCACTACTATTCACAGATCATTTGAGATCACATCACTACCCAAACGTAGCTAAGAGCACCAAATCACACCCTCTAATAAGAGCCTCTAAAGTCAATCTCCCGTTTGTCTAAGAATGAAGCTACATAACCGTATTGGGAATGATTAAGTTTCATTTGGATAATGAGATGAGATAATATGTAAATAGTAATAAAAATATTTATGAATAATAGTTAAATGATTTGAGTTAATATCTTTTATAGGCTTTTGGGAAATGATGGATGAAAAATTGAATAAAGATATTATAAAGTTAAAATATTATAATATTATTATTTTTTAATATTATTTTTGTTTTGATATTTGAAAATATTGAATTATTTTTTGTATTTTGTTTGAAAGTTTGAGAAAATTGTAATAATTAGGTAATGATTAGATGAAAAAATTGATGATTTGAAATAGAAAAGTGATGTATTCATGGTGTTTGAATATTGAGATAAGATGGGATGAGTTGGGAGGCTTTTGCTATCCAAACAAGGCAAATATATTTTACTCTAGAAGTCACTTGGAGAAGGTTTATATTGTGGTAAAAATATGTATGTAAAAATCTCCTCAATGTTTAACTATTATGGATCCATAGCCTGAAATGATGAACATCATGTTAGCCAGACCTTTGCAGACAACCCTAGCTCATCGCATTCATGCTAGAATCAACCACAGATTAACAAATTAAAGACTAGCTCCTTGATCCTACCATTACTGAACAAATAACTATGTTTCCATATTTGTCCTATCATGTGCTGTACATATTCATCCTTTATGATGTAATCTCTAAATTTTAGGCTACAATTTCTCTTCTTGTATTTAAGTGTACATCTCTTGTAAATGAAATCATCAATCTTTTTATCTTTTCTTACCAATAATCACATAACTTCCCAGCTTGAGAATCTCTCACTCAAACAACCATTTTTGGTATTGAAGTTGTTACTGTCAAGATGGATCAAATCTGCCCATTGCTAATACTAGTTCCACTTCTTTTCTTACTAATTAATCTTCTTTGCACTTAAATAACATACTTCATTGTCCATAAGCTTATGCTAATTTGTTGTCTATTCAAAAACTTTGTGTCGATAGCCATTGTCATTTATACTCACTGTTGATCATTTTTTTGTGAAGGACAACCATACACAGAGAATTCTTTTCAAAGGCAAGAGTGAAGATGGATTGTATCCCAGGCATCTCAAACAATTGTTCATCAATAAAGCCCAACCACTTGTAGATTTTCTTCTTGTCAAAACCTCCCTTCCCACTTGGCATAATAGGCTCGGGCATCCTTCTAAATATATTGTTAATCATGTAGTCCAAAAATTTCATTTACCAGTCAGTATTATAGGCTTTGGTCATCTACGTCAATCCTGTCAATTAGTTAAGAATAAGGGATTAACTTTTACTAAAAGTTCTCGCAACACATCTGCTCCTCTTGACTTGATACATTTTGATGTTGGGTTTTCGCCTATAAAATCTTTTGATGAATTTCAATATGATCTAATCTTCATAGATGATTACTCAAGATTCATTCACATGGTTCTTTCCCCCTAAGCTTAAATATGATGTTTTAGCTTGCTTCATCAAATTTAATCCTCTTGTTAAAAACCTACTCTCCCACAAGATCAAAAGCTTACAATCTGATGGAGGGGGTTAATTCACCTCCCTTCTATTCAAACAACTTTTTCACTACACATGGCATTCATCATCGCATCTCATGTCCTCATACAACACAACAAAATGGGTTGGCTGAAAGAAAGCATCACACATTGTGGAAACAAAATTAGCTCTTCGTGCCACATCTCACCTACCAAACGATTTTTGGACAGATGTCTTCTCAACCTCTGTTTATCTCATAAATCGTCTTGCCATTCCAATTGTTCAACTCTCCTCTCCTTATGCCAAATCATTTCACAAAATCCCTGATTATTGTTCCTTCCAAACATTTGGTTGTGCTTGTTTTCCTTACATCATACTATACAATCAACACAAGTTAGAGATTCGAACTCAGAAATGCATTTTTCTTGTTATCCCTCTAACTATCATGGATACCGCTGTCTTGGTCCCACAACGAAAAAGATATACATCTATCGACAACTCACATTTGATGAACAATGTTTCCCATTGAAGGACATTTTCACATCTTCCTCACTACCCTGCAATGATTCTCACTCAAGTAATGGCTTCTCTCCAATTTATCTACCACCTCTACTTTTAACTACACTTAATGACTTTACTCCTCCCTCTGTATCAACTCTTCTTGCTTCCTCATCACCTTACACACAAACATTGTTTCTTCCTCTTCACCCTCTCAACCTATGTCCCTTACATCTCCTCCCACCTCTACTTCCCAATTACACTTGCCTTCTCATCCCACGACCACAAGATCAAAAACTGGCACATCTAACCCCAAATCATTTATAGATTAACAGCTCTATTACTCTACAAAACATCTAATTCAAGCATTTCATACCACCCTTCTGCCCTCTGAACCTAAAACCTTCATCGAAACTACCAAGCCTTTAGAATGGCAAAAAGCCATGACCAAAGAATTCAATGCCCTCCAAGCCAATCAAACCAGGACACTATGTCCACGTCCCACTAATCAAAATGGCATTTGTTCTAAGTGGTTGTTTAAGGTTAAATAAAAGTTCGATGGGACACTTAACAGGTATAAAGTACGCCTCATAGCTAAAGGCTTTCAGCAAAGAGATGCTATTGACTACATCGAGAACTTCAGCCCAATAGTCAAACCAACAACCTTAAGAGTGGTCCTTGCCTTGGAAGCTCATTTTGGTTGGGACATCAAATAACTTGATATCTCCAATGCCTTTCTCCATGGTCATGTACAAGAGGTTGCCTTCATGGAACAACCACAAGGTTTCCTAGATACCAATTTCCATGATCATGTGTGAAAACCCCATAAGTCCATCTATGGTCTCACGCAAGCCCCAAGGGCTTCGTTTCAAATACTCTCTAGTACTTGCTCTCGGATTCTTAGAGTCATAGCTGGATCATTCTTTGTTTACTTTTAATCAAAATAACATCCACATTTACCTACTAATCTATGTGGATGATATCATAGTTACAAGTACCCATGACATTCATATTTCTTCCTTGATTCAACATCTATGTCAAGAGTTTTCTATGAAGAACCTTGGTGACCTCTCTTTCTTTCTTGGTATTCAGGCTATCAGAACTTCTTCTTGTCTTCATTTAAATTGGTCTAAATACATCTTAGACATCCTTCACCGAGCTCACATGGTTGGTGTCTGCAATGCTTGTCCTTGTAGTGGGACTTTAGAAAATAATTTTTAAAACAAGACAGGAATTACTAAACTTTTTAAAACTTTTTTCCTTTGCTTCCTAGAATATAAAGGACTCCATAGTTAAAATTTGAAATCTACTTTATAAATCTAAAAGAGTGTTTTTTTTTTCTAGCGGAATTCATTTAACTAAAAATATATAGTCCTTTTACAAAACTGGTTTCATACATTACATAAAATGCCTAGGCTTCTGTCACCTCTTTCTTGGGCCGCGTCTGTCCTGACACTTCATCCTCATTTCATTCTTGGGTGGGGCATACATAAAAAAAAATAAGTTGAATACTCAGTAAGCATTACTTCATACTATAAAAATATACTAACATACGTTTCATTCATGCGTTTCTCATTCATATAAATACATTACATAAAACATTTTATTTTCTTTAAAAACATTACAAGGTGGGATTTTTTTTTTACAAAGATTTTCATTTCTCAAAACATTTCCCACATTTTACATTCCTTTATAAAACAAAAACATTTTATATATCCAATTATTCTTATCACTTTTTCCTAGACTATACACACTATTACATCCCATGTGTTGGGGTTATCGATCTTTTGGACCCGATTTTGCCCATGGCCACGGGTTGAAAATTCCTCAGTCTGAAGGCAACATTGGATTCACTACCAATACTACTTAACTGGCATAGCAATCTGCCCAGTCCATTGGTACCATCATTCATTCATTCAATCATGGTCGTTAGTAGCTTCATACATTAAAACATTTATTTCTTTTCAGTCCTTTCATTTCCTTTCATTCATTCCTTTCATTATTTGCATTCATCGGTCCATTTAATTTCATAGAACATCATTTCATAACAAAAAGCATAAAACCTCATCATTTCATTTTATGAAACATACATATAATACATACTGTATATAACATTCATTCACATGCATATAACTATTCTTTGTGTGCATAAAAAATGGCTACCAAAGAAGCCCATTATATACATATACTTGAACAATAATACATTAGCATAGATTCATAAAGCATCATTTCATTCTAAGAAAACATTTCCTTTTCTTCATTTCTAGAAAACCATTTGCTTTTTCTTCATTTCATAAAAGAACATTTTTCTCATAAAAGCATTTTGTTTCCTTTTTCATAAATAAAACGTTCCTTTTCATTTTCATATCTTTAGAAAACTCTAGAAGAGTATGAACGTAATACTTATCTGGACTCCATGCTATTTACATTCCATGCACTCCATTCATGTGCTTTTCAGATGGCAACTTACATGCATATATAACTTTTTGTCATTTCTTTTCTATTTACAATAGAACATTAAACATAGAATTTGCATATTAAAAATACTCTAACTCTTAGTTCCTTCTTGTAACACCCCGCTCCTAAATAAAGACATTTTAGAATTTTTGGGGAGCCAGTGTGCTGCTAAACTTGAACTTAAAAATTTTTCTTTTTAAAAACAAGCTAGATGCAAAAGATTTCATAAATAAAATGAAATAAATACTTAAAATCCAAAATAGAGTCTGCGGAAGCACTTATTTCAAAAATATGAAAGTCTCATGTGCTTATCAGAATAATTTATTTAAACCTTAAACCATAAAACTAATCATAGCATAATTTGTCTAGGCCTCTGCCTTGCCTCCCGGGGTCAAGTCCTGTCTTGCAGTCTCATCCTCATAAATGTCATCACCTGAGGTGGTTTAAAAACATAAAAATATACAAAAATAAGTCGAATACTTAATAAACAACACATCATACAGTACACATAATAAACATAAAGTTTCTGGAAAACGTGCATACTTATAAATCCATACGTCAATAACATGAACATGAACATAAATATGAACTTATCTTTTACTTATCATAGGTCATTACCCACTATTGACCCCCGTGAGTTGGGGTTAGCAAATCTAAGTAGATTCCGATTTCGCCCGTGGCCGCGGGTTGTAGAATCCAAACATAAGGAAGGCATACTATGTGCACTACCAGCATGTACGACCTGGCAATGCAATATGCCCATAAGATAGGTACTATCTTCATATCATAACATAGGTCGTTACATATCTTATCATAATCATACTTGCATACTTGTCATATCATAGATTTCAAAAGAAATCGTATGCATACTTATCATATCTTGTCATATCATATCATAGATTTTAAATAAAATCTCATTCTTTCATAATTTCCGTGATACATGTTTCCTCACATAAAACCATGATTTTTCATAAATACTTTAATGCATAAATCTTAATATAAAATCATGCATGGTTTTTTCATAAATTATTTTAATGCATAACTCTCACATAAAATCATGGATATTCATAATTTTGTCATGTCTTGAGTACGTAAAAATGGGTTTCCAATGGAGGGTGTATATGCATAATATTTTTATAAAAGACCAGTAGTTTACCATACATACGTATAAGGGTATGGTCATTCTATTTACCTCGCAGCGCTAATCCTCTATTTTCGACACGTAATGGGTCGCCTATAAAAATAAACACGTAATTTACATAAATTTTTAATTAAATATGTGATTTTATTTAAAACCTAAACTACTAAAATAGTCTATATTTCCTAAACCTAATTTCTTCCTAACACTAAAATATTCCCACCCATTAGTCTTAAAGCATGGGCATTTTTGGGAAAACAACATAATGGGCATGGGCATTTTGGGAAAGTCTGATATAAAACACATATAAGAAAATAACTCGTGGGGAAGACTTGGTCAACTTGTATATACTTTTCAATAAATTCAGTAAGGTAAAAGAATAAAAGGCATGAACATATGAATCTTTCATCTGCTGGAGAAGGAAGGCCATGCGAGAGGAACAGAGGGCTCGGGAGAGAGAGTCGTGTGATACTCACCGAGGGAGGGCTAAGTAAGAGTTAGGAATAATTTCTAACGGAATGTTACCAAACAGTGAGTTTGTAGTTGCCCATTGTGCTACCAAGTGCGCAAGTCGATTTTGAGATCAATCTGTCTTGTGAAGTTGAGGTTCCAACAAGGCTGCAATGCCATTTGAAATTGTTTCTATTTGCCAGATTTGTTCCTCTTTATAAATGGAGGAGATGACCAACTGAGAGTCCCCAACTAGCAATATATGGGGGTTGTTGAGATGTTTCGCCATTTTGAGAGCTAGCTTTGCCGCAAGAGCCTCTGCGATCACTGAGGTTGTAGTTAGATTGCGCTCAGTCCAGATTTCAATGACTTCCCCAGTTGAGTCTCTGCTGACTGCCGAGGCTAGTGAAAAAGAGTTCCTTACTGCTGCATCAAAAGATATGCAAATGTGGTTCACCAATGGATTTTCCCATACTTTCTCCTTTTTTGTGTTCACCTTTTCTTTGTATGCATGTAGATTTTCTTGATAAGAAAGGTTTAGTTGTTTTGAGAGATTCTGAAGGGAAAGATCTTTGGGGTTGTGTATTTGGTCATTCTGGAGTCGCCATATAAAATCTAGAATCAGCCCAGCAAAGATTTTGAATGGGTGCTCGTCTTGAGAGGCCAGGCCTAGTTTTTGCATGGGATGTATAATATACTGAATCCATTCTGACATTGAAACTACTCCCAAAGATGTTAAGTTTAATGGCCATTTACTATGATTCCAGAGAATTCTAGAGATGGGGCACTCAATGAAAAGATGCAGAAGGGTCTCTTCAGACTCATTACAGAATGGACAAATTATGGATGGTATACTTGGGATAAATCTTCTAAGTCGTTCTCTCGTGGATAGAATGTCCCAAAGTATCTTTCATAGGAGTAGCTTATGGCGATCATGGATTTTAAGATTCCAAATCTTCCTCCATGGGATATTTAGGATAGTTTCTCTAGTAGTGCTAGCAATAGACGAGACGAGATGGTAGGCACTTTTTATAGAAAATTTTCCATTTTGAGTTCTTGTCCAAAAGAGGTTATCCGAACAAAGGTTTGAGTTTGGAAGAGGAATCTTCAAGATTTCATTTATGCTTTCCCGTTGGAATAAAGATGTTAATAAGGGGAGATTCCAAACATTATTATTCTGGATGATCAGGTCTAATACCTTTAGTGAGGAAGAGATATCCGTTGTGTGTGTGAGGAGTTGAGGTTTAAAGTTTTCCAGAGTTGGAATCCAAGGATCGTGCCAAGCTCGCATAGTCAGGCCATTTACAATTTTGAAGCATGTACCTTTTTCCAGTAGTGATATTGTCTTGAGAATTCCTTTCTAGAGGCTTGAGTCTGTTACTCTTTGAGAAGCTGATTCAAAGGCCGCTGATTGAAGATATTTCTTGGAGAGCAAAGAGTCATAGGCTATTACTAGGTTTACTCAATTCCCGTCCGGTCTTTGCTAGTAAGGCTATATTCATGTTTTCCATCAGACGTAATCCCAGGCCCCCTTCTTTTTTTCGTGACAGATGGTTTTTCATGATTTTAGATAGAGCTTGTGCTTTTGTTCTTTTGATTTGCCCCACTAGAAATTTTTGAAGCTTTTATCCAATTTCTTACAGATTGATTTCGGAATCAGGTGCGTCGCCATTTGATAGGTGGGAATAGCCCCCGCAACTGTTCTGATGAGCATGGTTCTACCCGCTTGAGAAAGTACTTTTGATTTCCAGCCATTAAGACACTTTTTTATTTTTTCCAGCATTTCTTTGTAGTCTTCTTTTCTGGATCTCCCAAAAGTTTTCAGCAATCCCAAATATTTTATTTTTGATGATGATTCTTTATATGACATATTTTTCAAAAGCATCCTTCTTGTATGCAACTACTTACTTGCATACACCTTCATGACCTTCTTGATTGTAGAATTTACACCTCTAGGCATTCTTGATACCCTTTCAACTTACACAAGTCATCACTAATTCCTTGAAGCATAACCCTTGCCATAAATCTTAGACCTAAACTACGAATCTAGAAACTCAACTTCATTTTCTAACTAATAAAGTAAGCTCCGATCCTATGCCAAACTTAAATCCTCCAACCATCACTCACAAGTCTACAACTCAATCCCACCTTACCATGACTTTCAACTAGAGTTGCAATATCATTCCTCAAACAATAACCTTCCTTCATACACATACAATCCAATCCAACATCAACTTAAGTTCCCATTCACTTCCTCATCTACAAACATATTACACAGTCTAAACTAAAAATACATATACAATCCACCAAACATATACGTCTCATACCCCTTTATCACCTAAGATCAACACATAATTCATTTAAGCACTAATTGGTTTTAACAAGTTCCATCCATACTCAATACATTTAATAAACACAAATCTGTCCATTTAGAAACTAACACCATTATCATGCTTTTCAACTTCACTACAATTCCATCATCCCATCCCATCACTTCAAGACAATCCATCCAAACTTCATATATTCACCTTAAGCATCTCAATACAAGTCAATTATAAACATAGTCCAACTCAAACATAATCATGCATTTAGAAATCACTTCCATGCTCACACATCCAATATAAGTGAAGCTAAAGATTAAACTTAAAATCTATCCATTACATACAATAAACTCCAATTGCAATCCCAACTAACACATCCAATATATATAAAACCTGTACAGTATGTAGAAACCAACTATCACCATGCTCCACCACCAGTGTTCATGCCTAACACATCGAACATATTCAAATCTGTCAAATTCTTGGACCTCATGGTCCTTATATAAATTCAAATCTATAAACTATTGCATTCAAGTAAAATCAAGCCAACTCTTCAACTAAATTAATATACACACATCACTTAAATTTATTATCCATTTAAACCCAATAAACAACAAACAACACAATCACATGGCTCCCTAGTATTCCAACCTTCACAAACACTATTCTTAATTAATAAGCCTATTAACAATTAATACAACACACATATTCAATCCATCATCCATTTAAACTCAATATACAACAAACCCAAATAATCACACATGCTCAATAAAAAGTTTCCAATCACCATATCAATTCTTCATAGTCTTTTGAAACCTACACATTCAATACGTAAAATCTGTCCAATATTTTTACATCTACACAACACAAAATACAAAACTTTATAAGTTACAATTCATGGCTCCACGAAACCACCACCATATATCACTTCAATAATTAGTACCAATTCACATTATCCCACTCCAATTTCCCATAAACACAACTTAAATTTACAAAACATACTAATGTACTTGCTACCATATACATAAATCCAACACAATTACGATATACAAATATTAATAAGCTTCATTCATGCCTACACACAAACCCAACCTTCACAATTAATATGTTCAACCAATAAGCTTCTTAACAATATATACTACACATATATTCAATCCAAAGTCCAACTAACTCCAACTATAACAACCAACACAATCCCCATAATTCAAAATCTCCATACTTCACTTACAACTACATTTCAATCCTAACCACACCCCACTTCTTCTCATTCTATCACAACCAATATAATCAATATATATAAATATTAATCTGCCTATTTTCAAACACAATGCCAACAACATCCATACAAACTAGATGACATAATACTCTTTGAGGCATAGAGATTGAATCTATACCACAATGTGAGGGGCTGAGTAGCGAGGGAAGCGTACGAACGAAGTGGTTTGGCTCACGGCTAAAGTGGTCTGAGGTGGGTTGAGCCTGGGGTTTGGGCGTAGGCTGGTGGCTTGTGGCTTGTGGATGTGGGCTATGTGGGACAAAACTATCGTGGCTGAGATTGTGAGGGAGAGGAAGACAGAGGCGTTGGGCTGAGCTTGGGTACGAATGGTGGCATGGGGGTGGTCGCGGGGAGACTTGGTGGCACGTGGGAAGAACAGGAGCTAAGGCGATGGGTTGAGAGAAACAGAGAAGGAGAGGGAGAGAGAGAGAGAGAGAGATGTGAGGCCTAGGGTGCACGATGGTGGGCTAAAAGGCCGTTGTGGGTTGCTATGCGAGTAGCTTGCAGTGGTGCGGCGTCCTTCGTGGCAGTTGAACTAGGTTACCAAGAGAGTGGAGAGAAATCGAGGGATGAGATACAAAGGGGAAGAGAGGGATCGAGAAGGGGAGAAGGCGTTGTCGCCAACGAGACGCGACGGTGCTCTTGACGGCAACGGCATGACGGTTGGTAGGGAGGTTGTAATGAACTCAATAGAAAATTTCTCTAGAAGTGAACATTGGAATGGATGGTAGTGAAATGTATGTAAATGATATTAAGATAAACTATGTATTTTTTAGGAATACTCAACCTCCATGAAAACAGAAAGATGTTAGATCAATATTCTTCTAGATACTCAAATGAAAGCTGTAATTTCCCTTTTCTAGACTTCCCTCCCACAGGTACTATCTAAGCCAATCTATGGCATACAAGTAGACCAATAAACTGAAAAGGAAAAAAGAGTAAAACACTAAAATAACAAACTATAACACTGAAATAACAAACTGTAACAATAAAATAACAAACTGCAAGCGCATGACTCTGATCAATTATTCCTCTTATTCGCTGTTACTGTGTTGCCTTCCTTCAAAACGCACCGTTCCTTCACTTGCCCTGGGTTTACTAGTAAGCTATCCACTAAGTTCCTTCTATCCCTCAACCCGAGCCCAATTTGTGGGCCTCATAACAGAGGCACGATGGGGAGTTTCGGATTGGGGGCCGGGGAGGGCGATGGCTCTGAAGGGAGGTGAGAGAGAGAATAGAGGAAAGAAAAAGGGATTAGGGTTTGCCCTGCATCTAGGGATTCTTAATGTAGATCCAACAATGGAGATTAAACATGAAAAATTAAATCAACTAAAATAAAAGACAAATAGAAATAAAGAATATAAATTATTGCAAGGAAAATACACTTAGTTTTAAACCAAGTTTTATTAGATCTTAATCTGAAAATAAGAATCTTCATCATAAAATATAATGATGAATTTTCTTAAATATTTCTAAGAGAAATAAAAGCATCTAAATAAATAAAGTTTTTAACATAAAATAAAATAATGAATATTAAATAATATCCCTAAAGAAATAAAATCATTTAAATAAAATGATTTTCTAAAACTATATTATTTTCAGGACTCCAAAAAAAAAGAGGCTTTTTTAAAAATTGGGCTTGGTCCAACAACACTAAAAATATCCTATTTAAAATAATTTTGAACTTTTAAAGTATTTTATGGATTTTAAAATACTCGGCTCGCTTTAAAAATCCTATACTAAATTTAAAATACAAATTTAAAATTTAAAATGTAAAGACAAGATTCATGACTAATTGAAACAAAAAGGAACAGTTGGTCAAAGTGTCAAAAAAAAGGCTTTTCTCCTCTTTTTTCTTTCTGTATTCAACTTGCAAAGGAAAACTATAGAGTAAATGGTTGTCATGAAATTTCCTCTTTTTTGGTTACTTTCTTTAGATTCTTTCTCACAGACACGTGTGATCTTGTGCAGGCTCCCTTTTTGTAACTTTCACATATAGAGAATGAGATATAAAATTTATTTACATTTGTCCCAGCTACACATATCAGTATTAGGGATGAATTCCGTCCAATTCGATTAGTCTCAAGGTGGTTTTGTGGACCGGACCGAACATACATGAGGACAGATTCAATCCAATCCCATTCAGGACAGTCCAATCCGGTCGGTCCATTTGGTCCAACCCTGTACCAAATGGGTCAATTCTTATATCCTATATTTTCGACCCAATAGTGAAAGCCCACTAACATTTTATCCAATTTCAAGCCAAAAAATTCCAAAAAAGAACTTGAATGGAAAATAAAAATAATCATAAAAGGAAAATTATCTATATACAATAGATTTTACTATAAAAAAGAATAACAATTTTCTATATCCATCCAAACAATTTAAATAAGGTTAAATTGAAAACTGAAAATTATACTATACCCATCATGTAAGTAACATACTAAAAGAGAATCAAATATGCCTTCTAATAGAAGGGGAAAAAAAACCATTCCCAAGCATATATAATGAAAACTAAAAATTATTTAGGTCTCAAAAACTGAAAACTAAAAGAAGGTCTAAAAAATAAAACAGAGAAGACTACAAATTACATAATTATACAATTAAACAAATTACTCTAAAAAAAACATAACTCACACGTCTCAATACAAATTACATCAATACAAATTATCCTCCTGAGCCCCTAGCAGCTCATAGCCTCCTACATCTTTTGGCTTGGCATACTTTTCAGTTTTTACAGTACGCTGTAAAGTGTAAATAAATGAATTATTATTAGCAAAAGTGAAAAGTGAAAACTAACAAGCTAAAACAGATTTACCTCATTAACTTGCATTCATTGTAGACATTGTATTTGACTCCTTCGTAGAATTTTCACCCTCCCGAACAAGTTCTATACAATGAAGAAACAAAACAATTATATAAATTTACATAACATATAGTGTTATAGATCATAAAAGTTATAAAATGAAGTAAATAAGAAACATAGCCAACTGCCTCCCAATGCTGATTGGAGTAGAAAAAGAACGAAACAAATTCTGTGTACAAATGAGACCCTTAACCATCATCGGAGATAAACTATTTTGGAAAGAATCAAAGACCCGACCCGCTGTGCTAAATGTAGATTCAAAGGTCACTATACTTACCAGTATTGCAAGTACATCGCGTGCAACTTTTGAAAGCATGCGATATCTAACTGAGTTAACCTTCCACCAAATAAAAATGTCAAAACTTGCAAATGCCTCTTCACAACTTTCAGCTAGGTACCTATCTATCAACCTCATTCTTGTTTTCCAAAGAGTTTTCTAACTGTAACCGTTGCTTAAATATGACCATTCTTTCTACCATCCTATCCTTAACTCTACTACTACCACTACAATCTGTAGTATTTACTTTTTTATTGACGCCAGACTGAATAAAGATTATTCTGCAGGTTAGTTTCAACAAATTATTCACAGGAAAGAAAATAAGAGATTCCTCCAAAAAAACACAGAGAAAATGTCTCTGATGTCAATTCAATTATCAATATTTAAGAATGAGCAAAATCAACCCACAACCCAGGTTGTAATAGCTGAAAATCGACTGTACTGAAATTTTAGCAAAAAGAACAAAATCTCAATAATCATGCCAAAATCAAATATATAATAAAAGAAGTAATAGGTAAAAAATCTAGCCTAAATCAAGTTTAGAATTACTTCCAAAACAATAAATAAAATATTACCATCAAAAAAGGCAAAAAATAACTAAAAATAGAAAATTGGAGGAAAAAACAATAGAATTTGCCCTTTAAAATGATACACACCGAGCATAGCTGGGTGCTTACAACGTGCGCGCTGAAAAGATTTTTCCGAATTAGGGTCATATGCGCGATTCTGATACCTGTAGCCAAAGTTATGGCTAAAATACCGAAACATACTCAAAACTGGCCCAACCAAGGAAAGATCAATATTTCTTGCCTTTTTTGCATTGGTCTGCCACCTCAAGTTATTTCAGTGCAGTCAATGTGCAATCTGACAACTCAGCATCATCTGACTCAAATCCTCCTACATCATTCATGATGAGAACTTGTGTGCTGTTATAGATCAAAATTGTTGCCTTCTTCATTATCAGCGTATGCCTCACACATGAGGGTTAAAGTATATTTCACCTTCCAACTCAAATCAACCACTTTTGTGTGACCATTTGCATACATCCCTTTCAATGCAAAGTCAAAATATCGCATCTTGTATTGAGAATCAAGAATAATCCCAACAAACAACAACATATTCATATTATCCAAGTTGAACCAATATTTGTTAAATTGTTTCCTCATATTTGTGGTCATTAATTCCATCAAGAGGCTTCCTTCTTCACACTCCAAGTCAATCACATCAGCTATTCTAACTAACTCTAGAAAAAATGAGTTGGAAGTTACATATTAACCCCCCGAGAAACATAAAGTTGCATTATGAAATAGTTGAAGAAACCTTACAAACAACCTTACCTTCTCCCAATCATTATTATTGGGAGGCCCTAACTTCTTTGACATTATCTTATTCACCACATCATCGGATTTGTCATCATCGTCTCCAATACTAGTAAGGAACCCCGAATCTTTTTCTTCCAACCTTTCAAAAGCTTTTAGAAATTTTAAAACCCCATCCAACATAAGATAGGTGGAGTTCCACCTAGTTAATACATATAGGCAAATGCTACTTTTGTTTGCAATCTCTTCCAACTCAATATATTTTTTAAATGTACTCCACCTTTGAGATGAGGACTTAATATATTTCACAACACTTCTCACCTTCACAATAGACTCATCAAATTCCCTCAACCCCTTACAGACGATTAAGTTTAGGATGTGGGCAGAATATTGAACATGCAAGAATTTATGTGCCAAAACAGTGTTCCTCCTATACCTGGTTTTTTTTTTTTCAAATAAGAAACTGCTCCGTTATTAGAACTTTCATTACAAGTGTGATTGCAAGTACTTTCAGTTGCCCCCAATCATGCAAACACATCTCAATGGCCCTACCAAGTGCATCACCCTTGTGATTCTCAACTAAACAAAAGGAAGTATGCAGTGAGACACATATAGTTGAGATTTTGCATTGATGTCCATGTATCCGTGGTAAGGAAAATTTGTTGCCTTGCTCATGTGTAGGTTGTGTAGCCTGTGTTGACTCTACATCATTAATAGAGTCTTATGGATTTAATTCTGGAATATAGTTTATCTAGAAAAATAAACAATCAACATGATATTTACTTAGTTAAACAACGGATGGGCATTACAACTTAGTAATTTACTGACTCTACAATTGTTTTTTTATAAGTGTTTACTGACTCTACAATTACAGCAAGCTAAATGCACAAGCACAAGCACATATATTTTTAATTTTGACCTGAGGTAAAACAACATGCTACATTATAGCAAAATGCACAATTACTTAGCTTGGCATAGCAAGCTTAGAACAGATGCTTGGCACAATTATAGCAAGCTAAATGCACAAGCACAATCTTATCAATTTTCACATGAGGTAAAACAACATGCTACATTACAACTAAATGCATAGTTACCTAGCTTGGCACAACAAACTTAGAACAGATGCTTAGAAGATGACTCGGGTAGTAGATGAAAATTTACAGTGTGAAGCATGAAATGAAATAAANAATGGCACCGTTGATGTTTGGCAGATTTGGTGTGTTTTTAACTTGTGATTCTTTTATCTTTTTGGCACATAAATTAATTAAAAATTTTATTTAAATTAGTAAAATTAAATAAACTATTTAATGTGGATTATTCTTTTAACTCTTTGAAAAAATAATTAATGATAATACTATATATTTTACTCTAATAGTGTTACTAATACATATAGTATATATATATATATTATAATGATATACTGATACTAATACTATGTGTTATAAATTATGGAATATATATTATATAACAATATATTGATACTAAATTATGGACTATACTATACTAATAGTACTATATGGTCATAGACTCATAGTGATATAGTCATTAGTAATAGTCATTAGTCATAGTGATATTAATACTATATATAGTTATAGACTTACAGTGATTTAGTTATAAATTTATAACTATAGATATAGTGATTAGTTTAGTCATAATTATATTGATGATGTTAATTGTTACTTTGTTACTAACTTAGATTATGTTAATGTATTATAATTTATGATAGTTCTAAGTTAATGCATAATAAGCTATATACAACTTGTTTCATTTTGTATATGAAGCAATAAGCATAAATAGTTTAATTATACATACATCTATACATGCTTTATATTTACTTGCAACTTAGGTCATATATGGTGATAGGTTAGTTAATTGATATTATACATTAGTTAATGGTGAATTGGTGATAGGTTAATTGATAATATACAATTAAGAGAATATTAATTTGTCATTTGTAATTACATATTTAAAATCTTATATTGTAGATGGGGTAGGTTAGTTGAAAATTACATAATTTATTATACAATTATTATATAAATATATATATAACTTAAAAAAGCATTTTCCCGATTTGATCAGTCTGGTCCAATTCGAGAACCCCCCACTCCAGGACCCAAGACCTAATATTTAAACCTCCATGGACCGAAACCGACCACCATCTTTTTCAATCTGACTGTTTTTCCAATCCAGACTGGCCGCCTTTCTCCCCTAATCACTATCATAGCTTGTTTAAATAAATAAAAAAAACAATCAGTATCATAGTTTAATTTTATAATTATAATATAAAGTTTACATATATTTTAGCCATAAAAAAAAATATATTTTAGCCTAATTTTTGAATTCATAGCTACATCTTCTTCTCTTTTGAATAAATACAATCTACATATTAGTCCCTACAAAATTAGGTTTGGATCAATGTTTTAAATTTTGTTAGGGTGATCATTCTAATGTAAGCATTGAAATAGAATATTTCAATATCGATGTGTTTCGGTGTACCGTTTCGAAATAACTATATAGATATCTAGATTATATTTATAAATAACGTGATAATTAATAAAATAAATATATTGTATGTGTGTATCGCGTATGTTTGAAAAACCTGTACATGTTCCTTAACCAATCATGGATCACTTTCCTATCATATTGCCATGACCTCCCCAACAAAATGTGGCCAGCATGCATAGGCACTACATCACAAAACATCACATCCTGGTATTTCCCAATTGAAAAAGAAATTAGCACTTGCTTATTTACCCTAACCTCCCCACAATCATTCAACCACTGCAACTTATATGGTCTAGGGTGTTTCAAGGTAGGTAAGTTCAATTTCTCAACTAAAATAGGGCTAGCCAAATTAATACAACTCCTCCCATCAATGATCATATTACATATCTTGTTGTTGACATGTCATCTAGTATGAAAATGTTCTCGCTCTGCTGTTCTGTATCATCCATTTTAATTTGTTTATTGAGAGCACACCTGGCAACAAGAGACTCACCATATTCTTCATTCTTACACTTATATTCAATACTAGGCTCACGTCTTGTCCTAACTCACCCACCTTGTAGTTTTCTACACATTGCATCTCGTTGATTCATCCTATCCGTCACTACCCCAACACCAAATTCAACCATTCAAATTGTTGTTGCATGGCATGCAACAGAAAAAATGAGTTATTTGTCATCCCCTTTGGTGATGAGTCACTCCTGTGAGACATCGTAATATGCTGCACAAAAAGAATGTTAGTGGAAAACCTCACACACTCCCTTACGTGTTTACACTCACACGAATAATGGCACTCCACTCATGTTTCACTCTTAATTGGCTTTTTCCGGATAATAGTCCCACACTCTCTTACATTTTACCTCAATAGTTCTCCTACTCAAGTTCTTTAAGAACTAGTTGAACTAAATCAAGACAATACAATATTGTATTATTCCAACTAGTAATATAGATCCAATAAACAAGAACAAGAAACAAAAAAGGAATAAAATGACACTAGACTCAATGAGTTTATATGAGGGAAATAATAATTATAAAACAAGATACAAACTAGAAAGATGTATTCAGCCCATTTGATGATAAAGCTCAATCAATAAATGTTTTTCTTTCTCTTTGTTGTAACTATGTAGCAATCTTTGAATATGCTACATTTTCTTTTCTTTTTCCTTTTTTTCTTTTCAAATTTTCTTCTTTTTTTTTTCTTTTCTTTTCCTCTCTTTTCTTTTCTTTTCCTTTTCTTTTCTTTTCTCTTCGTTTCTTTTCTCAAATTCAATCACAAACAACAATATTCAATTGAAAATCAAGCAATTGAATTCAAACACACAAGAATTGACAATGAAGTAGAAGAGAATAAATTGAATGGCACTCCAAGCAATTGACAAACCTAGAGATACAAGAAATCCTAGAATTTTGAAATCCTAGGTAATGCAAATTTCAACCAAACCAAAAACCCGAAGAATTTCGGCAACCTACTTTTCATTTTTTTTTTTTTTTTTTTGCAACCCTAGAACAATGAAGCCCTAGAATTAAGTTTAAATATGCAAGAATTAAAAGATAGAATCAGATATGATTGGAAATCTTGCTCTGAATATCAAATGATATGAATCCATGAGAATGGAATTCCTTGAATCTACAATCAATTTGAAAACTTACCCAAAACATTCAAAATCAAGCTAATGGAAAATTTAAACCTGTTGAGGAACTCGTTTCAAGAACCTAGATTATATGAAAATCTAGACTCGTTGAAGAACCTGTCGCAAGAACCTAAATTAGAAGGAAGAATGCCACAAAGTTTGTGATTTGTCTTTGATAAGTTCAAAAGTTCATTCAAGAATAAGTGAAGATAAACTCAACTCATAATGAATAAATTTATCAAATTTTATAAACTAATTAAAATGAAACTACAAAGAGTATTTAAAGCAAAACCTAATTAAAACTCTAGCCAAAATAAATCTCCATCGTCCAAAAATGTCCCAAAGTGAATAGTGTCGCGTCTATAGTGACGCTACAGTACTTGGCTACAATAACTTCTTCAAACCCTAGTTCAACAAAATAATAACTTTCCCAACATGCCCTTGAACTTGAATAGGCCCCCCCTTAAGTCTTTCTCAGAATAAATCCAATTATTCTAAACTAATAAAATGAGTCATTTAAATAAATTAAACAAGTTGAGAGCCTTCATGTGCCCAAAACTTTTTAAGTCATGTTGTTGCCCTCTTCCATAGCTTGTATCAAATGAATCAAAACTGGATCTTCATCCTTCAAACCCATCTTGAATATTGGGCTCTTGCTAGACTTGTCTCAAGTGGATTGTACCAATCCTTATATTACCTACTTGATCTTCTTGGTTCTTGACCTTGTAATTGGCTCATCTGGAACTTGTAAAGGATCTTTAAGACTAGGTTCATCTTGGTGCCCATCATTACTAGAGACTAGTACTGCCGGTGAGTGCCCCATCTACATGGGCAAATGGGCAAGAACTAGCTAGAGACCATATAAACACATAAACATATCCTATGGAATTGTGTCATGACCAAGGGATGTGTAGGCCGAATGAGAAAGCGCCCTTCAGAAGTGGAGCCGCGAAGTTATAGATTTCCAGACCCAGAATCAGTGCAGTTGAGGAGGTGGTCGTAGCTACCCATAATGAGAAAGATATGTTTTAGATTCTTGGAAGGAACGACTATGTATTCGACAATAAATAAATACGTAGGGTAGTATGGGCCCCTAGTCTTATGGGAGGAACGAATTTAAGTGCATTAAGTCAAAGGCCTATCGATATATATCTAAACTTCAGAATGAAAGAGCATTATGTCTTTTTACTACTTAATTGTGATTCGATACTCTATTACAGATTCACTTACTAGTTTCAAAATCATTATGTGAAATATATAGTGTTGTTGCCTATGGCCTGAAAATCATGAAATCTTTCACATGTATGCTTGGAAAAAATAATAGAAATAGTTATAAAGGTAGGGTGACAATTTCTATGTTCGTGCATCGTGTTCTTGTCTTGTTATGTTATGAGAATTTGACTATTTCCGTCAATCCAAACACATCCCGTTTAATTTAATAAGGCAAATCTTTCAATCCTAATATGTATGATCCTTATAAATAACGGATGATACAAGACGTCATACATGACGTTTTCAATAATCAACTTGAGCTAGGTTAATCTAAGCACGATCCATTTCAATGTGTTGTACAAGTATTTTGAGTGGACGCAAATATTTATTTTGGTCAAATTGACATAATTACATTATAAGTATAAACTATATAAATCATTTAGGGCATCTTTGTAATGAGATGAGATGATAATTTTGTTAATAGTAGTAAATGATTTGTGAATAGTGGTTAAATGATTTGAGTTAAGATATTTTATTGAGTTTTGAGAAATGAGAAAAAAATTGAATAAAAATAATATAAAGTTAAAAAAAATATTTGAATATAATTGTTTGAATATTGTTTTTGTTTTGAAATTTAAAAGACATGGCCTCGTTTGGTTATACAATTCAGATAAAATGCGATGAGATGAGATGTTTTGTTAAAAGTTGAATAATATAATATAAATTTTTAATATTATTTTTGTTTTGAAATTTAAAAGTTGAATTGTTTATTATATTTTATGTGGGAATTTGAGAAAGTTGCAATGATTATATAAGATAAGATGAGATGAAATGAGATAGTTTGGTTTTTTGTAACCAAACCAACCCTTATAATCTTTTTTGTATTTTATTTGGAAGTTTGAAAAAGTTGAAATTTTGAAATTAAAAAGTAATTTTTGTTTAAGTAATGTTTAGGAAGGAAGTTATAGAAAGTTTTAAAATGAAATGAGATGTTCTCAACTTATCTCACTTCCCAAACACGTTGGCCTTAAATTACAAGGACAACTAGATTCAAAATAAAATAATTCATAAATAATATTCAACATTTATTTGGATTATATAAGTTGATCCGTTATTGATTTATTTATTAATAATGTTTTATGGAGCTCGAATTACAGCCATTAGTTCTTCTAAAACATGCAGTACTCAACGTTGGTAAAACTTTTTCATGGAAGTAGAGAAAACCCAGGAGTAGCTCCTCCTATTAGATTCAAAAACCTCTCAAACTATCAAAATAAATTCCACAAATCATCTGTACGTTGTGAAAAAGCGTAACACCCCACTCCTTCTTTCTAATGGAAACAAATTTCAAGGACAAAATTTATTACAAAGAGGAGAGCATGTAATAATCCGCCCCTTCTCTCTAGCAACTGTGAGCCTCGTTATATGTGTCAAACCTTCATGACGTGCTTTTAAAGATATTATATGATTTCTAAAACTAGCTCAATGTTTTAAAACCACAAGTATTTTAAATTGGACGTTCCCAGTGTTATTTGACTAAGCTTGATTTTAAATAAGACAATTATAATATTTTTTAAGAGTTCCAAAAATATTATAATAGTAGGAAATCATTTTATTCTCTAATTAATTTAATGGTTTTATTCTCTCAAAAATATTAAATAAGACTTCATCATTTTATTAATGATGAAAGAATATTATTTTATAAACTAAAGTTTAGTTTAAATAATATTCTATCTTAATTCTTCTCGGTGCTTTTAATTAAGTTAAAGTTTACAAATTTTCAAATCAGTATTTAAAGCTCACCGTTAGATCGTCTTGAAGACCCCAAGATGAAGGGTTTGGATTAAAACCCTAGCCCCTCTCTTTCTCCCTCACTTTTCCCTTACCCCTCTCTCTCTCCTCCCTCTCCCTCTCGCGTATGCCCCCTTTCCCTCAGCCGATTCTCCCTCAACCCAGCCCAGCACCGCTGTACGGCGCCCAGCCTCATCGCCACCACCAAAGGCCTCCTCTCACGCAGACGAGCTCCCACCACCGAATCCAGCCTCCATCTCGCAGTCACCCTCTCCCATGCACGCCTGCAATTCCTCACGCACGGCTTCACCGTGCGCAGCTCCTAGCGCCGCCGTACGCGGCCACCCAGGCCGACGAACACCACCATGAGCACCCCTAGTCTCTCCCCTTCCTCCTCCCCTTAGCCCGAAGCTGGTAGCCCCTCCCTCAACAGCACGGACTCTCTCCCTCACGCATGAGTTCCTCCACCTCAACTGTCGTACGTCGCCACCCATGGCGTCCAGCCGTCGTCTCGGCCTCCTCTAGCCACCATCAACCTATCCCAACCACCCATAGTCCCGATCAACCCCTCACGCACGCCCCCCCTCTCACGGACTCTCCCTCGCGCATGACTTATATT
The DNA here is from genome assembly GCA_003123785.1 of Pterocarya stenoptera. Classification (NCBI taxonomy): domain Eukaryota; kingdom Viridiplantae; phylum Streptophyta; class Magnoliopsida; order Fagales; family Juglandaceae; genus Pterocarya; species Pterocarya stenoptera. Next base: position 143,052 of record QEOT01001605.1, on the reverse strand, counting down.
TGCTGGCCGTAGAGCCGCCGCACCACCTTACCGACACCACCACCACCTCGCCAAGGTCCTCCCAAGCCCCTCCATGCTCAGCCCCTTCCAAACCCGCACCTCTAGTGGCCAAAACAGCCACTACACATGGCTAACCGCCTCTGTACGTGATGTTAGCTGCCACCCGTGAACTCCCCCCATGTCGGCCACCCTCGCACAATCTAGATCTAGTAGCCCAAATCCTAGATCCGAGGTCACGGTAGTGACCACTACCACCCAAGCTAGTGGCTTCCGACGCCACTGGCCATGCCAAATAGCAAACAAGTTATCCCGTCGATGGTATAACTCTATTTCCCTTTATCTTCGTTATTATATTAGTTGGTTGATTAGGTTGTGGATTGTGTTATTAGTATTTGTGGAGTTCACTGTGTAGTGTGATGTGATGTGCTGTATACATGAAGTGTTGTGCTTAGTTGGGAAGTGCGTTGTGTAGTGTTGTGGACTGTGCTATAAAGTGTGGTTGTGATTTATGTGTTGTAATGGTGATGTGGCGTTGTGTGGAAAGGGAAGACTGCACGTGAAGTGTACTCTGTGTGGCGTAACGTGTGTGAAAGGAGTACACGTTGAGTGTAATCCATGTGGTGGAGTGATGCATCATATGGCGTGTATGCCGTAGTGGTGATGTGGTGTAGCGTGTGTGAAGGGAGTACACATGGAGTGTACTCCATGAGGTGAAGCGATATACTGTGTGGCGTGTAGCGAAAATAAGGATGGTTGCGTAGTTGATGGGCGAAGAGCGTGATGTGTAGTGTCAGGAACTGTAGAACTGTGTCCTACAATAGCTGTGATGCAACCTGTAGTCTGAGGTGACAAGTGTCGCCATATAGTTGACTTTTGATTGGGATTATATGTAAAGTGGCAGGATAGTATCAGAGTAGTGCAACGGAAGCATGAGTGGGCAACGTCACGAAGTAACATGGTCAATCAAGAAGTCGTGCTTGTGATGGGTGAGGAGTTAGTGTAAGAATGGCGCAGCGGGAACGTGACGAGATGTCACAATGTGACAGGAGTACGTGAGGGACCGTCCTCACGATGAGTTAGGAGTTGGCGTAGAAATGACGTAACGGAATGACAGGTGACGTGACAAGGTCATTATGTAGCTTGGGAGTAGTCTCGACCTATATGATGTGATGTAAGGTGTAGTTATGAATGGAGTCTTGTCGTGTTAAGTGTTGGAATGAACTGTCAAAAGGGAAGGGTAGCATGAAGAGTCATGTTAGCTGGGTTAAGAGAAGGTTGGTATCGGAGTATGGCGTTTGTCCATACGAGCCTGCGATCAACGGATTATATATTGGTCTTAGGTGATAAAGGGTAATCTATCCTAAGCATATGTAATGGGTAATCTGTCCTAAGCATGGTTGCATGGTGCTTAAGCCTCAGAGCTAGCTTAAAGACGTGTGTCGTGTATGGGTGGGTATGAAGATTTAGAATGAGCTAAGATACATGAAGGTAGTGACTGGAGTTGTTGTCTAGGATTGGGATGCATGACTTAATTGGTCCGAGTCATGCATTGAGATGAGGTTAATAAAAAGAGTAAGACGAAGGTCTTAGTATCTTAATCCTAAGGCGAATCATGGGTTCACTCTAGTGGATAAACACTCAAAGTAGAATGTTGCGGTTGGAAGAGGCAGTAATCATAAGTGGATCCCCGAAGGTTTTATCATTGTAAGGGACATGTAAGAACATGGGATAGAATGAGAGTGTTTCAAGTGAAGCATAGTTCTATTTCTAATTTAGTTGCTTATGCACTAGATACAAAATAACACTAAGGTTATGTGTATACATGTAGGTTGCTATTTGACACACACATGAATGGATTGCATGATATGAAAGAAGCATAGAGTCCAGGTAAGTATCACGTTCATGCTCTTCTAAAGTTGTCTAAATGATATGAAACGAAAAAGAAATACTTTTTTCTTTACGATGCTTTACAAAATGAAAGGAAGTGAAATTTTATGAAAAAGCATGTTAAGTGTTCAAATGTATACATATGTATGGCCCTTCTTGGCAGCCCCTTTTTATGCAACTAAAGTATTAATTGTATGCATGTGAATGGATGACTATACGCAGTATCTATTGTATGTATTTTCTACGAAAAGAAATGTTGAGGCCTATGCCTCGTGCTTTAACTGATGCGAAGAAAGTGTTTTATACGTCCCTATGAACCGATGTTAAAATACCCCTATGAACTGATGCTTTAAATGATATTTAAGCTCATGCTTTTAAATGACGTTTTTTCATGAAGGAAGTGCTAAATGCAAATGATTGAAAAAGATAGGGCTAAAATGAACTGAAAAGAAAGGACTAAATGAATGAACGTTTTAATGTATAAAAACACGTAACGGCCACGACTATGAAAGGGTACCAAAGAACTGGATTGGGCAGATTGCAATGCCAGTTAGTAGTACTGGTAGTGCACCCAATGCCGCCCCCTGACTGAAAAGGGGTTTACAACCCGTGGCCACGGGTGGAATCCAGGTCCAAAGAAAGACCGTTAACCTCAACACACGAAGCGTAACAGTATGTACCGACCAAAAGAAAGTGATAAGAAAGAATAAATGAATGCATGAACTCTTTAAGAAATGAAGACACTTAAGGGAGACAGTTTACGAAAAGAAAACCATTTTTAAAGAAAACCCCCGCCTAGTGATATTTTCAAATGAATGTATGCATGTACATATAGTACGTATAGTATGTATGAATGCATAACTGAAAACCTATATTAGTATATTTTAACAGTATAAAGTGATGCTTACTGAGTATACAACTCATTTTAGTTTTTGTGCGCCTCTTCCCCCACAAGAACTGAATGATCAAAATGCGTTAGGACAGACGCGGCCAAAAGGGAAAGAGCACGGAAGTCTAGGCATGAGGGTTTTAAGTGTATGAGAGGCCTTTTTATTTTAAAATTTATGTTTTCCACTGTAAACCTCTTTTATTCTCAAAGCATATTTTATTTTATATAGTAGAGTCTTACACCCTGGATATGGAAGTAAAATTTTTTTAAAATGAATAGTAATTTCCGTCATCTTTTCTAAAACCATTTTATAAAAAGTCTCACCACAAGGACGAGCATTATAAAAAGCCAGCTCTTGCCCTTTACATATGTATAGTCAGAATTTGCTTGGATACATTGGCAGTTCTTTTATGGCACATCCATCAAATAACCATTCTTCTCAAAGACAATCAGCTCAATCCTCTCCAACCCGACCAGCCTATGCAACTCGGCTTCATCTACATATATATATATATATATTATGGATCAGTATTAGTCCTTAAATTAGTTCCATTTTTTTTCTTCTCTATTTGAAGAAGCTATGTGCGAAACATTGGATTTTCTTCTTCTCATGATATCTAGAATGCACTTGAAGCTTCTTTAATTTTCTCATAAATCCAAGGCATATGAGATATAGACCCCGTTTGGATAGTGAGATGACATGATGAGATAAGATGATTGAGATTTAAGCCTCGTTTGAATTATTTATTATATTTTACATGAGAATTTGAGAAATTATAATGATGAGATGAGATGAAATCGTTTCGGTATCCAAACTGGACCTTAGTTAAAGGATGTACTTCAACTTAAGGGTGCTGGGCAGCAGCTCACATCTAGCCTATCTGGCACCCATGCATCAAGCAAACAGGTGGATCTTTAAGCAAAACAAAATTGTGCAGGTGAGGATCAAGGGTGGATCTCCACCCGTTCAGCCGCATATTTATATATAAATATATTTTATATTACATATGTATATAATTATATATATACATAAAAATAAAAAAAAGCAACGTCGTTTAGGATTGAAACCCTAATATAAATTTGGGTTTCAAATTGAGATCCTAAACTAGATTAGGGCCTCAATCCAAGATCCTAAATTAGTTTAGAGTTTCAATTTGAAACCCTATACTCGATTACGGTTTCAATTTGAAACCCTTAATTAGATTAAGGTCTCAATCTGAGACCCAAATCTACTTTCAGGTTTCAATTTCAAAACCTACATTTGATTAGGGTTTCAAATTGAATGTAAAAAGATATTGTGCCTTTATATTCCTACAAGATGGAACTCAACTTTTTTTATATTAGAAATGATCGAACAGTATAGAAAGACATTTGATGCCATGGGAGATGAGGACATGCAATATGTCTATCATTTTAATGAGGAAAATGGGAGATCGGGGCAGTCCAAAGATGTGGATTGGGAAACTATATGAGTCTTTGTAGAATTCTTTATGCTTTTTTATGAGGTCACTTGCACCATTTATGGTTCTTTGTATGTAACATTAAATGAATATTGTCAACAAGTTTGTCAGATAAAAGAGTAATTTGACTAAATATGCGAAAGTATTGATCCTACTTATGTATTATGGCATTGAACATGAGGCTCAAGTATGAGAAATATTGGGAAGATTTGAGTAGGATTAACGTTTTGCTATATGTTGCTTTTGTATTTGACTTGTGGTACAAAATTGAAGGAATAGTGTATGGGTCGAAAAACACTAGTGTGAAGGGATGGGTGGATCAACTTGCATTAAGAGTTAAGGACACCCTCAATAGGTTGTATGATGAGTTCACCATATTTAAGGGGTCAATATCGAGATTCCACCATCCATTGCATCACCTCCTACCGAAGTCGGCAAGTTGAAGCGTAAGTGGGGTACGAAGTTTGGCGATACCCACGAGCTAAAGAAGAATTTAAATGGTCAATCGGAGTTTGAAATACACTTGTCAGCAGTGTTACACCCATATGTGGAGGAATTTGATATTTTAGGTTGGTCGAAGGTAAATGCTGTCAAATACCATGTCCTTGGAGAGATAGCTCATAATATTTTAGCCATTCCTATTTCTACCATAGCCTCATAGTCTACATTTAGCACTAGGGGCACATTTTGGATCGATTTAGAAGTTCGTTGTCTCCTAGCACTATGGAGGTCTTGATTTGCACTCAGAATTAGATTAAAAAGATGTCAATTCAAGGTCGAGAGGTTGTGGACTTTGCAAAGAGCTTTGAGGAGGATGTTGATCACACTAGAAGCAATAATTGCTCTTAATTCATTCCTTGCTCATATAGAGTGTTTTATATTTATTTGAAAAACATAATTTTGATTTTAATTATTGTGGAGCCGATTTTGGGAAAAGAGGCTCCATCTTAATCTACTTCAGCCACACATTGATAGTTGACATACTATTAGTTTATTAATTCATTATTTGTAGTTTGTATTTATGTTATTCTTTTTTCCTCATTGAAGTTCTTTTCTTTTTGAAACATCATATCCTCATTTTCATCATTTCCTTTTCTTTTTCTTTAAGGTTTTATTGAAGACTTGAAGTTGGATGGACTAAATTTGTCAAATAGATTGTTTATTTTGTTACTTTTATTTCCTTTTTTTGTGATGTATTGTTATTCTTAAGCTATTCATAGGATTTGTAATATTTTTAGATTAATTTGTAATAGTTTAAGATTAATATGTAATAGTTCTAGACTACTTTATAATATTTTAAAATTATCAGTTAGGAACTTTATTAAGTTTACTTAGGGATTCAAACTAGTTTTAGATTTATTTGTATTTAGAGATAAACTTTATTTTTATATATTTAAGATTTGAAAATTCTGTATTCTATATTTGAGCTGAAAAATAGGTTCTATGCCCAAAATTGACAAAAAAAAAAGGTCTTTAAAAACAAGTTCTGAGCCCAAAATGGCCCAATGGGACTCTAAATCAACATATGGGCATCGGCCCATTGAGGCCCAAGGGTTGGCAGACGACCCATATGCTAGTCCTCCAGCCCGACATCCTGGCAGTGTCACCCGCCCATGCAGATGGGGCTAAGGCGAGGGTGCCATATTCGGCCCCCCACCCATATGGGTAAAGGGGGAGAGATGGTCAGCTACCCGCCTGCTGGGAGTGGGTAGCAAGCCTACTTCAACTCGTGTAAAGGGTTCTTGGAGAGTTATTGACTATTCTTGAGCCTTCATAACCATTTGTCACCAACCATTTCCACTTGATGACGCAGATAACCTACATACATTAGTTTTTACGTGGCCAGCTTGGGACTTAAACTTAGCACCTCTTCAACTACCATGATGTCGCTGGGATAGATTTGGGGAGTGAGATGATAATTTTGTATTTTGTTTTAAAGTTTAAAATATTATTTTTTAGTTTTAAGATTTGAAAAAGTTGAATTAGAATTTGAAAAAGTTATATTGGGATTTGAAAAAGTTGAATTATTTATTATATTTTGTATAGGAATTTGAAAAAGTGTAATGATGAGATGAGATAAAGATGAGAAATCTCATCTTGTCTTTGCCCCCAACTATCTACTCTCTTGCAAAACTTCAAGGATCATGCTCCTAAGAGCATTCTCATTGGATTGATCAAATGTATCTTCAAAATTTAGTTAATATCACACTTTTTTACATTTTTCTATTCTATTTAAATTCAATCCCCACATTAGATTAGCCATTCACTCTCTCTATATAATAATAAAATATTATTAAATTAAAAATTTTTTATTTAATTTATTTATATCACATTTTATAATTCTACTAATTTAATATTAATAATAATTATATTCTAATTAAACTAATATTTAAAAAAATCATATTTTCAAAAGTCATTTATTGCTAATAACAAAAAATATTTGATTAAACTCATCTAAATTTCTATCTAAATTTCTTAATTACAAACCAAATAGTATTTTTGCTTAGAGTGAGAAATTAGTATTTTAATATTTGGTGAATCAATTGTGGTTCTCCATCTTTGGTCAACCACTGTAGAAGAAGTCTATCTTATTTTAGATTTGGCAACTCCAATGTGGGGTATTTTTTACCTCAGTTATGTAAATTTTAACTAACTTTCTCATTTGACCAAGCCAATGTGGATGCTCTAAGGCATACGATCTTGATTTATTCACTAAAATCACTTGGCTCGAAAACAGGTTCGACTACAACCTTTGATTGGTACACAAACAGTGGTGCTTCGTCCCATATAAAATGACAAGTGGGTCTAAGTAGATTCTTCAAATTTCAAAGTTATGTACAGTACCTATATCTTACACAAATGTCAGGATATAACAACCTCACAAATGGAGACATGAGAAAATGGATGCTAAGTGATGATCTTGACGCTCATCGAGAATAGAAGGCCCCTTTCCCTTTCATTGTTTCTATCTTTCAGCCAGGGGTTGAGGCCTTAGGCCGATGGCATAACCTCCGGAGACAAGATTGGATCTCATCTCTTCCAGTAATAGGAGAAAATAAGGTAGAAAAATGATCCATTACCGGAGATCCATTTTTGAGTATATATTCTACCATGATTCTTGGGATTGTATGTCATTTTCACTGAAGGAGGTTTGATACTGTGATCATTAGATGGTACTGGCAAGTTGACTGTACCAGATTTGATGCCATGATCTTTGGTTGTTGCAAGAAAAACGCTATTGCGCACCCTCAAGCTCAGCAGGGAGAGAGATAGTGAGCTTGCTTCAAGGAGTAGAGAATTTGAGTAACCAAATGTTTTGTCAAGATATTAGCTAGTTGATCTTTATCAAAGATGAAGCGAATTGGAGATGGCTAAAACTAGCTCGTTCATGGATAAAATGGAAATCAATTACAACATGTGTTTTATAAGCATGAAAGATTGGATTAGCCCCAATATTGTCACACCATCCAGCTCACAAAGGAGATTTCAAAGCCAAATTAATTCTGTAGTAGAATTAATTTAAAGTTTTGTATTCAAATTCTATACTAAATTGTGCAACTGTAGGTTGTTTCCAATAGCTCCAAAGTATTAGGCTGCTACCACAAAAGTTAGGTAGCCACTTGTTGAGCGACGATCAGAGGGGTAGCCAATCCAATTAGGATCAAGATCACGGTATGCATGCAAAAGAAAAGAATAACTGGGAATGATCTTAAGACCATATTGGACAGTGGGTTTGAGATAGTGGAAATTCCATTTGACTGCGGTCTGGTGATGGACTTTAAGACAATGCATATACTGGTAGACTTGATTTATAACAAAAGACAAGTCTGGCTAAATAATTAAGATGTACTATAATGCTCCAACTGTGCTCCAGTAAAGGGTGAGATTGTGAAATGCATCATTATTATTAGTGTGAGAGTATGAGAAGGTGACATAAGTTTTGTTTTGCAATATCCTTCAATTTTTATCAAGTATTATTTATCTAATCATAATTGCATGCATGTGTATAAATATATGTAGTAGTAATTTCGAAACGGTAGGGTCATGCTACCTTGCCGCTTGGGTATTATCGCTCAATCTTACCACTCATGGCACATCACATAATTATTAAAAAAAAAATCAGGAAACAAAAAACAAAAGCACCATCTAGCCTAGCATATCACTCCTTCCTCTCCCGTCCTCACGTCGCTGACCACCAAAAAATTACTCTGTTACTCAACAGTTGGGAAAGGTAGTCTTCAACGAGATCATATTTTTGGTTTAATAACTCTTTGAGAATGAAATCCTCTAGCTCAAGCGCTACACACTTAGTATCAAATTGGACGTTCATCCAACCATCACCCTTTGCCAAATCTCGAGCCACAACATCTTCCAATGACTGGTCCAACTTTGGCCTCAAGCTCATGTACAAGCTAATCTTTGCCCATACCTCCTTAAGCTCAAGTTTTGTTGTTACCCAAAATCAGGGAACCACATAAAATTCAGGTTGAAGCAAAACAGCAAAAGGACATAGATTTGACACAAAATCACAAAGAAAATGAGATGGACATAGATCCAAATGAATTCCTGAAATCTCTTTCGAGACTTTAAGAGCCTGGGAGAGAGACACTACTACTGGCAGAGCTGTTGCCATTTTTAGCCAACCAAAGATTTTCTTTTCTATATATTCAAACACGGCCATTTATTGTAGGGAAATTAAGAGGGAGAAAAAATATCTCATAAAACCAGAGATGGATAGAAGAAGAGATTATGTGTGTGAACAAGGCGTTAGTGAGTTGGCTTGCCATTCTCCATATTCTCCCTCCTTGAAAATTCGTTTATGTACCAAATAGAGGAATTCCCTACTTTCAAATCAAATCCCTCCGATGGGTTTCATTTTGCTTTTCTCTTTTTTTTTTTTTTAAATTAACTATGCAACGTGGCATTCCAAATGACATGTCACGTAAAGGGACACATCGAGCAGTTGGTATGAAGCAGCATACTAGTATTTTCCTATGAAATAGTAGAGTTAAGGACTCTCTCTAGAACCAAAAACCATACCCTTTCTCTCTAGAAGCTCTCGTGTCCGGTCACAGCTGGGGGGAGGGGGAGCTTCGGCACCCTCTTCCCTTTCCTCCCCTCCCTTTCTAACGTCGGCCCTGTGCCGCCGACGGCTTCATTTGGTTCTTTATGGTTTTATTTCTGGTTTCCTTCGACGAATAAGGGGTTATCAATTCGAGCTTCTCCGATCACCAGTTTCCTACACGTGCCCCACCAGGAGTTTTCCCTGCCTCTGATCTGCTTAACCTCCTAATGCGGCCTCCGTCGGAGCGGCGCGTAGCTTGCACGCGCGTGTCGAAGATTTCGGAGCTCGTCAGCGCGTGGGCCTCACGCGCCATCAAGGAACCCTCTGATGCTGTAACGTGCGGCAATTCCCGAGCAGGCGTCTCTGGATCTTTATAGCTTGACCATCGATTTCCCTCCAACAGTTGTTTTTGTGCACTGTTTTTCCGTTTTACAGTGTTTTCACAATGTTATTTCCTTTATGTCTTGTTTTATTTTCTAGATATTTAAAAACTCAAAATGTTATCCCATTCAGACTAGGTTCGGAATGGAGTTTCTCCCCCCTCCGCGTAGGCGGAGTTGGCAGGATGTTCCCCCTCCATATCCCGATTAGTCGAGTATGAAGTTTTATTTAGTGGGTTACTATTACCTCTGTTTTGAACAGAGGTGTATTATCTCTTAGACTTAGGTCTTTATAGATGTGCTGGAATAGACCATGCCAGTCACGGTTGTGTGCTGGGAAGCTGTTAATGTTTGTAATTGGCTTGTTTAAGTCAATCTTGTATGTCCTTTTTAATGAATGGAATGAGATCTATTATTTTCAAAAAAAAAAAAAAAAAGTAGAGTTAAGGTCAAACTCAAATAGGACCAAGTCAATTTGACACGAACCCACAAGCTCACCCCTGTGACCTATTATTTGATGTCATTCTCATAAAACACAATTCTTTTCAATATAATCCTTCACAAAAAGGGCATTCAAAAAGTTTAATTTACTGACTCATGAATAGATTTTTAGTGATTGTTTTACTCCTAAACATTAATGAAATGACAAAAATACCTTGTACATCTACATAATAGTCAAGGGAAAAAGCTAAAGCTAGTCAGTTTCGTGTACTCTCATTGCGCACCCCTTACCTGGCATGCCAATAGATTAAATGAAATGCTGCGGTGTGGCATTGCGAGTGGGAAAAGAAATTGTAAGGAAACAAATAGATGTAATTTCAAACTAATTAAATGGAACGCACCGTTTTCATCCTTCTTCTAAATCAACAGCTAGCCATGATTCCCCTTCACCTTCCCACTCCATCTACTCTCCTCCATCCTGCAAACAGGAGACAAAAATGCAGTGCCCACTGCCCAGTCCATCTGCTCTCCTCCTTCCTGCAAACCCAACTCTCTTCCCCTTGGGTCTCTCTCTCTCTCTCAACGTGATTTTGAGATAATCAATGTTGGCATTAGCTATTCGTATCTTGATCTGCATCACGTTGTGCATAGAATNAAAAGGAAAAAAAAAAATTGGTGAATTGTGGGAAGCTAATAACTTTAGGTGAAAGTGGAACCTCAAGATTCGCATGGGACCAAAAAGTCAAATTCACCAAGATTCGAATCTCTCTCTCTCTCTCTCTCAGTCAATCTTCCAACAAACCATGGTAGTTCGCATCTTCCCAACTCTTAAGTGGAAAAAAAAATGGATGACCCTTTCTCTTATTGTCAAAGAGTGGACGCAGATTACACAATCGTATTTTCCATATCCCGCATTACCATCTAAGGCTTTTAGCCTCCCCATCCCCTCCAACACTTTTGGTATTTTTGGTTTCGCAACACTGTATTTTCACAATGAATGAGCAAGAAATCATCACCGGGGGTGAGAGAGACGTGCCGTGGCGGAGACGTGCCAGAAAATCGTCGGAATAAGGTGTTGGTCCCAGACGTCTTTGGTCTTCTCCCTCAAGTTAGATTTAGCTTGTTTTGCTTTTCTTTTTCCAATTTTACAAAAATACCCTCCATGTCAGTAGGGGGTGCGCAATGTGTGCGCCAACTTGACTACCTGTAGAAGAACTAGTAATCAAGTTAGTTCCAAAAACTCAATATTAAAAAAAGTGAAAATGCTAAATCGTAACTAGTTTGGATTGGGAGGAAAGTTGAGATGGTTTGTAAATAGTAGAATAAGATATTTTATGAATATTATTTTTTAATATTATTATTATTTTAAGATTTGAAAAAGTGGATTGTTTATTATTTTTTGTGTGAAAATTTGAAAAGATTCTTTTGGGATTAGAAAAAGTTAAATTGTTTATTATATTTTTGTGTGAAAATTTGAGAAGATTCTTTTGGTATTTGAAAAAGAAATTATTATATTTTATGTAGGAATTTAGAAAAGTTGTAATGATGAAAATGATATGAGTTAAGATGGATTGAAGAGAGTTTTGAAACCAAATAGTCTAAGGTTATGTTTGGAAAAGATGTCTCACTCAAAATTTTCATCTTCATCTCATCTCATCTTTACACTTTTTCAAATCCCCATACAAAATATAATAAATAATTCAACTTTTTCAAATCCCAATATAACTTTTTCAAATTCTAATTCAATTTTTTCAAATCTCAAAACTAAAAAATAATATTTTAAACTTTAAAACAAAACACAAAATTCTCATCTCATCTTCCAAACATAATCTAAGTCTTTGGCCTTTGTGGTGCGAAAAATCTTAACCCGAAGTTTGGAGAAGTTCCCAAGTTCAAAACTTTTTTAAAAAATTGTAGGATCTCCCTTTCGACATTCTGTCATTAACTACTACAAGAGGATAGTCAAAGCCTACTCAATCCACACCGGCTCTCATGCCACCACTATTGATAAAAACAAAAAGAGCTAAATATTCTTTATAAAATTTAGCTGGATTTTTAAAATTATAAAATACTCAACTTATTTTTATTACCTAATCAATATTTGAATTTCTAAAATATTCAATGTTTCAAAATTATATTATATTCCTAACCTTATGAATGTTTTCAATTTATTGATTTGTGCAACTAAGTGGTGAAGCAAATGATGAAATATTTCATGGAAAACCTGATAATAATAGTATAATTAAAGTAGCTAGGTTCATTAGAAAGTATATATAAAATTTGGAGGGGTACAAAAAGAAGACTAACTCGACAAGAATTAGAATGACTCGAACTGGATTGACATGTTTATAAGTTATTTGGGTTGGGTTAGTGTTACCTCATTGGTGACCGAAATCCAACTAGACTGACACAAATACTAGTAATCAGACACAAATTGTGATGCCCCAAACTATGATTGGGATTTAATGTGAGTTGAAGTATCAGGACATGCAACACAAATTTACATATCCCGTTCATAATAGTTAAGATGCAATGCACCTAGTATGCTTCTAACAATATGTTATAAATGTAGCAAAAATTTGTTTTCTGTTCAACATAAGATGCACCAGAATAACTAAAGCCCAAAATACATTTCATTCCGTTAATACTTAAACCAGTTCATCATCCATTCAACATGATGATGAACTGGTTAATGATGATGATGAACTCCAATAGTCGTACTAGGTAACAACTCCTTAATTACAAACTTCATGAAAATTACTACTACACACCAAGCAGCTCATGCAACTTGACTACGAATGTCATAATGACATTCAGAAACTGGATTATAATCCCGAGCAGTTCCTCCACGCCAGTCTCGATCCTACTCGATCTCACCCAGTCTGGGATGTTGTGCTTCATGTTGTCCTATCCTGTCTTCTACCATTCCGGGTATGAATAGTAGTTGAGACTACCACAGTGAGATTTTTAAATTTCAACAAGTTATATGTCTAAGTTACCATCAGTTTATAAAGCATGCATGATAATAAACATGGCATGTATGCAAGAGTGACATGGATAGAACTGTTCATTCAGGTTCCGACCCAGGAACACGGGATACCCGGACTAGAACTTGGGTTGCAAACACGGCGGAACCGGGTTGTAAACCCAGGCTCCGGTTCCCAAAACGGGTGTACCCAGGTTCCAAGTAGGAACTGGAATCTAGTTTCCTGGGTTCCGGACTGGACATGGACCTGCTTTTTCAAAACATAAATTTATCAACGTCAGAGTTTTTCGTACTTCATGACATGTTTGCTTTCCATTAACAGATTTCATTCATTCATGTTCAAAAATTATAGAGAATGGATTCATGGTTCCCCATTAATCTTGTGCTCCTACTGGTACAACTTCACATCACAAGTCCATACACTAGCTATGAGTACATCATCAGAGTCTTACCCCATGGTAATTTCTTACCATGAGTCATGGGCAACACTCACCAGCGTTAGGTACCTTTTGACTTTGTTAACTTTTGGTCTCATTTGAAGCTTGTTAATGGTCTTTGTTAATTCAGGGGACTCCACTGCATTTTATTCACTCCGGAGTGGATATGAGAGCTACACTACGATGATTCCTCATCCTAACATTTATGGTCATGATAAAATTTAACATTTCATGGTTGACTAAAAAATTCAAAACAGACTCGTATGCTTCATGACATATGTTCGTGATATATGACATATCTTCATGCTTGTGACATATGACAGCATGGCATGGCATTATTACAAATATAACAAGAATTCAATAAAACATGGTTCACTTATATGTAATTTACTATCTAACATACCATCATACAACAAAAGTAAGTTAGAAGCTAACTTATATATATCCGTGTTTATATACATAAGCTGCTGAAATGGGAGATATTCTAAGGTTATAAAATCTCATTTAAGTTAAGAAAAATAGAATTTACTATTCTTAGTGATCTATTTGCAAAATTTCCCACCAATGCTTGGGAATTTGCAAGTAGGCCTCTAAACTTTCAATAATTGCAATCGGGCTCCAAGTTTCACCAAACTTTACAAACAACATGTATTTCCTATTCTAAGTCTATTTATGAATCTAGAATTTACAAAATCAAGCATCTACTATGAAAGGTCTTCCTTGGCCGAGACCCCTAAATCCACATTTTCACTTGGTGTGATTTTTTGTCCTACTTGCATACCATTTATCCCTTAATCCGAATTTCATAGTTAATCCTTTCTTAGACCCAAGCCTAACAACAATTTAAATCACTAGACTTCTCTCTCTCTCATGAAGAGAAATTCATCATGTGAACAACCAATCACGATCACAACACCAATATGGCAAACCCAAAACCCTAGCATGTTACCCGTAGCATTTCTTTTGCAAATGAACATCAAAAACTTTAAGGAATTATACATCCTAGCTTCTAACATGCTAAACACTCATTTCAAGAAGATACTACACAATACCAAGCAACAAAATCAAAGAGGTAAAAAACCATCCATGCCATAAGCCCTAAACCAAAACGTGTTTGCTTTTGTTCTAAAATATTTTGACTAAATCCTTAGGTAACATGGAATCTCCTTGAAGTAATTCATTCATACACATCATAGTTATGCCTAGCTAGGTCTTAGCATCATTTCAAAGCATATCATTATCAGTTTAAGATCAAAACAAGTAACATATCACAAATCTTAAACCATGCATCAAGATCATGTGTTCATGCATATTCACAAAAGACTCAACTCAAACCCTATTTACATGGCTCAAAAAAAAACTTAATACATGTATTAAACTCTTATTAGCACAAGTTTATAGGATCCAATCACCAAACCAAGACTTTTAGACAATTATCAAATTTATAAAAGAACTTTGTGCTAAAATTTTGGCTTTCAATAAACCTAATGGTGTATGCAATTTCATTAGTCTTGTGCTATGAACCCAAATCAAAATTGGCACACCCTACATGATACTAACATCATAAGGATCGAAAATACCTAAAATTATAAAACATTTCAACACAAAACCTTGAGGCAACCAATACATGCTAGCTGAAACCTTCAACTTCAGCATCCTCAATATTCAACCATTAAACCTTAAGGAAAAATTAATCCAACACTCAACCAACAAGATCTTAACTTAGAGTAACATAAAATGGGAGATAAGAGGTTGAGAAACAAACTTACAAAGCTTGATCACCAAGAGAAAAATCTAACTCCTTCTCGCTCCTTCTCACTCACTCAGTTTGCTCTCAACTTGCCAAAGTGTGAAAGTTGGCTTGTGTGCAAGTGAGGAGAGGTGGTAAAGGCGTGTCAGACGAAGAGAGATGAAGGAGAGGTTACTTGTGATCGGCTAGGGAAGGTCATGGGTGATGGAAAGCGATGGCTTGGACAAACTTTTTGGTGATTAGGCTTGGAGTTGACCAATGGAATGGGGGATTGAAGTGGATGTTTTGCTTTAGTGTGGGGTCACTATTTGAGTTGACATGGGAGTACATGCCAGTTCATGGAGGTGATCAATCAAGGGGGTCCTTGCTTATGGAAGGTGCCAAGAGTGGAGGCCATTCAGTTGGTGCAATTTCCTTAGCACCCAATTGCACCAATTTGGGGTTTGGTTGAGGTTTCAACCTTCAATCCAATGGGGTTGGTCATGGATGGTAACCATGGTGTAAGAGAAGGGCATGTGTGTGCGTAAAAGAAGTACATAGAGGTGTGATGGTTGCTTGTGAAATTTGCATAAGTCAAGAGGGAAAAAGAATGACTAAGCCGAGTGAGGCATTGATGCCATTTGAAGTTTCGGTTTCTAACTCACTCAAAAATGAGCAGCACAAAGGTTGTCCCAAGTGCAGGAGGGTGTCGCGTAATGATTAGGAATAAAATTCCTAAATCGTCTCATTGGAGAAAGTTTTTAAAATCAAACTCGTGTAAAATGGTGAAAATATTCACAAAGAGAAAACAAAAATATGTTTAATGAATGGAAGAGTGCAACAAGAATGAAAAGGGCACTGGTTGTGGACAAGATTCATACTTTTGAAATTTTGTGTGTTGCAAAGAAAAATAAAAGACTAAGATGCAAAACAGTAAACTAATAACTAAATTAAACTTGCTGAAATTAATTAACCAACAAACAACTTACTAAACTAATTTAATTAATAGCACATTAAACATTAAATACGAAACTAATTAAACACCAAATTATAAAACAAGCTAACTAATCTAACATTAACCGACTAATGAGGCAAACCAAAAAATTGAATCTAAATTACCCACCTACTAACCAACGAAAATTGCCAAACTAATTGCAAGACCCAAAATTAACAACTAAATCTAACAAATTGAAATTAAACAATAAAGAAACCAACTAAGCTAAACAATCTTAATTAATAGAAAATTAATTACCAAAATTGAAATTAATTAAGCCCTAATTAACTCTTAATCAATCTAATGTCTAATGAAACTAAGAGATTAATAAAACTAAACTAAGAACTAACCTAAATTAGAAAATAATTGATAAAATATGAGCTGGAAATTGAAAAGTCTTAAAATAAAGATTTTAGGGTTCATCCTTATATTCAAATCACAAAATTCTCAAAATGAATCCATAAAAATTGCAATACCTGTTAAACGGAAGCTTAAAGGAGCAAGGAAAACAACTAACATCAAAGTTAAACAAGCAAGAAATAAAATACCCAAAACCGAATGGTTCTAAGCCAAAAATCTCAAAAAATATACCATGAAAGTAAAACTAAAACTAAATGGAAAGTTATGGAATGGAAAGAGAAAGCAAGATGGCTGGAGATGGAGACGTCAAGCGGCGAAGGAAGGCTGGACAGTGGCGGCTTGGACCCCTCGAGGTGCTCTTCAAGGCTGGCAGCGTTTTCCCCAGTGTCATCATATTTCTGGTTCTTTGCATAGTGTCCCTTTTTTTTTCTTCACATCCCGTCTTTCTTTTCGCCCCAGCATCTTTTGTTTGTTTTTTCACCCGTGTGCGTGAGTTGCCCCAAGCATGTTCTCTTTTTTTTTTTTCTTTTTTTCCCAACGTCTTTTCTCATTTTTTACATGTTTTTTGGTTTCTTTGCCGAGCGTGTGTTCTATTTTTCCAACTTGCATTTTTTACTTATCTCAAAATGTAGAAAACGGAAAAAAATTAAAAGAAATAATAAATTATCAAAGATGTGTTGTTCATGTGAAGAAATATTGTCCAATTAAACTACAAGTTATAAAATTAAGCATAAACCATGCTATCAACCAATTTCAATCACAACTTGGATTTATGTCTCTTAACCATTTGTTTTATCTAAAACTAATAATAATGTCATGAAATAATTAAACTCTATTGGTTCTAGATGTATAAAATATTCAATAATTTAGCTCAATCAGTTTCAATTTAGGGTTTGGGGCTTCGAACTACTTTTTGAGGGCTTGCAAAAAGGTACATGTATAGGTGAAAGGGTATGGTGAGTGTAAGAGACGCATGGGCATGTAAGATAGCATAGTATATGCTTGATTCTCACTCAACCTCCTTACACGTGTAATAAACTTGACATGTGTAAAGTGAGGTCCAAATGGAGGGTGGTGATAGTGCCATTTGTCCATGAGACTCCCTAGTATTCTTAAGCTGATTTGGACATCCTACATGGCAATGTGACAACTAGTTGGTGACGTGGCACTCTCCAATTGGCCTATTTGGTGCCCAAAAATTACAAAAGTTTATATTGCATCATTAAATTCAAAAATATCATATGAACTTAATGGTGCAATCCGCTTCATTTAATTATGATCCTAAGTGCCTTAAAAAAATCCAAACGGCATTTCGTTCCCTTAGCGATTCATAATCTAACTATGCTAATGAATCGAAATTTAACCTAGTCTTCCTATCCATGTAATTTCACCTAAGTTTTCATGGCCTATAACAATCTAACTAAAAGAAATTATTTCCGTAGAATTTCCTACTTGGTTGCAAATAGTCTTTTGGTCGTGAAAAATTGGTCCGAAAAGACCATTTTTGTTGTAGTGTCTAAGTCTAACTGAACTTAAGAGTTGATAAGGTATTGGCTCATGGACTTGTTAATCAATATGCCTTATTATAGTTTTTTTAAATGTTTGCCCCATGATTGTTACTACTCGGCCGTCTGAGTTTACCACTTAACCTGGCAATGCATATATTAAAAAAAGAAACAGACCGTAAAACTCATTTTTTGCTTATTATCACCAGTGTTAATGTGTTATCATGATGACAAGCATCTATAGAGAGATTCACCGACTACAAACGATTATCAAATCCCTTAATAAACCCATAAAATGTACCATTCAATTCATTACCAAATAATAATGCTGCCAGATATTTCAATCAATCTCCCTTGTTTCCAAAATCATAATTTCATTTCTATTATATTGTATCAAAGAAATATCATAGCTTACAGTTGATGGGTCCTATTTTATAGTCATTAGTAATAATAACAAAAAAAAAAAAAACAGAACAGAAAATGGATTTAGAGAGAAGATGTCTCATAATTGAGAAGAAAAAATGAGTGTTATGTTCTTTTTTTTTTTAATATGATCTAATAGTGCCACATGGCACTGCCAGGTTATATAGTTCATCTAAATGATAAACTTTGATGGCCAAATAGCATTTTCCAATATTGCCTCATATTTTGCACTTATAAAGGAACTACTATATGTAGTTGGTGGAGCTGCTGCTCTTATATTAGCAGATGATTTATTGATAGGTAGAACTCTACAAAATCATGATCAAGAACACCTATGCATCCCTAAAGTAGCCAGATCACTAGATTTTCTCAAATATATGTATATAGAGAGAGGGAGAGGAACCAAAATTCCCAAGGTTGGGAGAAGTCAAGAAAGGGGACCTGCATTACCGATGTGAACCAACCAAATACAAAGACTTCTTTGCAAGTTTGAACAGACTATGGCCAGTAGCTAGTATTTGTGAGAGAATATGGAAGCTCAATTTGAGAAATTGTTTGAGACTTGTGGAAAAGTAATCTATAGCCCACCAAGTTGAATTATATAATAAGCCTCCCCAGTGATCAACGTTGCTTCACCTGAAATTCAATAATGGTTGGTTTTCTTTGAAACTTTAACTTTCTCTTTCTTTTCTTTTCTTTTCTTTTATGAACTGGACAAATAAAAAAAATGCTAAATGTACTTAAAAAAAACTTACAAAAATATACTTCTCCAAATGTCAATTACTAATATGCTGAAAATCCTGAAATTTGAAACTCATTATCTGAATTTCAAAAAAAAAAAGAATTAATAAGATGAGTGTTGAAAGTAAAATTGTAAGTACAATAGCACTACTCCACATAAAATCAAGAAAGAGAACTTTTGTCTGAACATTGTTTCATGTACACAATGAAAGGTACAAAAAGAGAGGGACTCAAACCCTCTAACCTAGCTCTCATTAGTCATCACAGATCAATCTTGAACCTGACAGATTTTTCCTTTCTCTAATATACGAAATATACCATTTTACTAAATCGATTCGCAGGAAATCTTTTAAGATCAGGACTTGCGGCATTCTTGGGTTTACTCGTTATCGTTCATTCCTAGGATCTCAAACACCTGCCTGAAAAAGGATTATGTTTTTAACTGTAATGAATGAGAAGTCCTCTACTATTCTACATTGAGAGTGGTTTTATTTTCCTTGGAAGTGGAAGAAGTTTAACAAGCTTCACCCTTCAAATGGTATCAGAGAGTTGATGAGAAAGGCAGCAATTTCAAAAGCATCGGCCCAATAATGTTAGGGCATGGAAGAATGGGTCAAGATGGCAAGGCCCACTTCATCGATATGACGGTGTTTTCTTTCAATAGTTCCATTTTGTCGATGAGTATGAGGAAAAAGAAAACGATGGAAAATCCCAATAGAAGAAAAATAGCAAACGAGGGGTTCGTATTTCCCAACCCAATCAGATTGCACAACTTTAGTTTTGCAATCATAAAGTTGTTCATTGGCTTGAAATTTAAGAAAATTGATGTGAACATCAGATTTGGAAGTAATGGGAAAAGCTAACAAAATTTACTATATTCATCGAAAAATGAAACATGATAATGAAACTCTTTAGTCGATAATGTGGGTCGAGCCCCACACATCGGTGAAAATTAAATCTAAGGGGTGAGAAGAGACACTAGTAGACAAACTAAATCATAAACTATGACTCTTGGCTTGTTGACATGACGTGCAAATCGTAGGCTCTTTAGTGGCAGTCAATGGGAGACTGAATTGAGAAAGAACATGATGGGCAGTACAAAGTACAGGGTGACCAAGCTGATGATGCTATTGAGAAAGAGAGACACGTTCGCCAACAAGGGCCTGAGGAAGAGATGGACTTGAGGCAACACCAAGCATTGGATAGAGGTTGTGTTTAAGCTGTCCACGCAGAAGGATGGTTCCGTTTCAAGGTCCTTGACATAAAACAGAAAGGGTGTGAAAATCAATAGAGACATGATTATCTTTAGTAAATTGACTAATAGATAATAATTGTTTGTGAATTGTAGGAACATGAAGAATATTACGAAGAACAAAATGTCTAGAGGGAGAGGAGATATAGGAGGAGCCTATATGATGGATGGGCAAACCTTGACCATTACCAACATGCACTTTATAAGACCCACAATACTCTTTAGCACCTAATGTCAGATTACCAAAGTTGGAGGTGATATGGTTGGTTGCACTGGTGTCCAAGTACCAAGTAGGGTTAGTAGACGAATGAGGCGCAGCAACATAAGCTTGAGTAGGAGGTGCTTGGGAACCCTGGAAAGACAAATTAAAATGATGGTAGCACTAAATAGCAGTATGACCAACCTTCTAACAAACATGACATGCAGGCCGAGCTTTAGAGGACATGGGAGCAAACCCCAAAACACCACGACCACCATTATCGTGGCCACGAGAGCGATCCCTAAAAGAAAAGTCATCACGAGAATTGCCACGACCACAACAAGGAGGATTCTAGGTGGTAAGATTGCCAACAAGGGTAGCTTGATGTAGTGCAGAGTGATGTTGATCCAAGCGCGTCTCATAGCAGAGAAGGTGACCAAACAAATCCTCCACAAACATTGGTTCAGTACGTGCGGTGAGAGACGTGACCAAAGGATCATATTTCGAGTTGAGGCAACACAGCGGTTGATGAATGACCGCAAAGGTATTTGCAAGACTCTAATTATGTGAAAGTAATTGATAACAGAGAGAGGGCACCATTTTTTATCATAGAGGGTGCTACGAGCAACTCCCGAACAAGCAACCCCTGGCCCCGCCCCCTCATGGGGAGAGGTGTAGTTCGGCGCCTGGGCCTCGGCCCTAGCCTTTGTGGACGGGTGTCTCCATCCAGATGATAGGGTTGAATTGGCCCAAGGGCCTTTCGCCAACCACCCACAACAAGCTACAAGAGAGAGACAGAGACAGAGACAGAGACAGAGAGACAATGAGATACCTAGTGCTAGGAGCAACGATGAGAGGGAGAGAGAGTGCAACGACGACCGGACAGAGCTGGGGTGATGATGACCGGACAATAGATGAGGCTTTAAAACAAGAGTAGTGATACACACAACACATTACACAATATAATTTACAACAATATTATAAAATGAGGGCATTTTTGTAAAATTATGTTACTTTTATAAGATGTTTTACAAAAATATCCTTCATTTAAAACATAGTTGTGTAAAGTGTTGTAAAAAATATTGTATGTTGATCATTTTCCTTAAAACAAAGGGAAGAGAAACTAAGAGATGAAAGAGAGAGATACGTGAAGGTGGGGAGGGTTTTAAAACAATAAAAGTACCAAAATAACGTCATTTTAAGGTCTTTTCAAAACGACTTCATTTTATTAAAAAGTTTATTTTTCTAATAAATATATATATTGGGTGAGGCAGACCAGTGAAAACTCAGGCGGGCTTGGGGCCAGCCTAGGCCTCATCCCCCGACACCCAAATACTTGTGAGCATCTGCCCGCACTCCCAGATGAGTGCCCCTACCCGCCCCAGGCAGGCTCTAAAGGGGGTGGCAGGCAGGCTGTATGCAGAGGCCAGGTACCCACCTCTAATAGAGAATTGTAACTGAATATTCATCATGCAAGCATGGGAAGTGGAGGAGAATATACGAGTCAAAGCCTCCCAAATGGCACAAAATGTAGAAAGTCCTACAACCTGTGTGACAATGGATTCTAAGAGGAAGGAGATTAAGGTGGAGAGGATAATCCGGTCTTGTGGTTCCCACAAAGAGAAGGCTGGGTTGGGAGTGGATTCAAGCGCGCCCTTAGGAGTGATGTTAGTAATAACCCGCGAAGGAACAGAATGGGAAACATCAAGGTAGCCAAACAAATGCTAGCCGTGGAAATAAGGTTCCATTTGGACTTTCTAAAGCAGAAAATTGTTGTTAGTTTAATGGAGATGACATGATGCAAAGAAACGGGAGCAGAAGAGACAATCGGAGATGGGGGGAAGCATATCAGAGGCAGGGGTTGAAGAAGAAGGTGACAAATCCATGGGAGAAGGCTAGGGAGACATGAGTCAAAACGCTCTGATGCCAAGTTAGAAATACTCTTACGTTTGAGAAATTTATTTCTCCTTAATCTTCAAGAGAAGTGTACTTATATTTATAAATAATAATTGTTACACAATCAAAGCCATACTCAAACACTGAGTAGAGTTTACAGAACAATTGAAAACAGAGGGGATGTTTGGATGCTTAAAAGTATTTTAAAATTTTATAAATAGTAGTGAAATTATTTGATTGAAGATGTTTTATTAGGTTTTAGGAAATGATTGAATAAAAACAATTTTTTTTTTTTAAATATTGTATTGGAGTTTGTGAAAGTTATAAATAGATAAAGTTAAAAATTGTTTAAATATTATTGTTGTTTTGAAGTTTTAAAAATTGTATTGATTTTTGTGTTTAAGTGATGATTATATAGAAAAGTCTAGAATCTGAAATAGAAAAATATTTTGTATTTAAATGATATTTGAGAATAAAGATATAAGAAATTTTAAAAATTTTGGAAATGTTTGATTTAACCCAAACATGCCTTAAGTGTATCCTTGACAGCATCGTTCATGTCATCTCCAGGTTTGGGTTCAGATGCACTCTTCTTACCGATTTCATGAGGACTCCTGTTGCTATTAGTCTTCGTAGTTTGGTCAGGACTCTCAACAAAGAGATAAAGACACTATGATACCATTTTTTTGGGGGGAACTCAATCTGCGTGGTTCGTTCTTGTGAAGAACAAGAGCACCGTTCGACTTCCGGTACCACTACCCAGATTCCATTCGTATTGGCATATTTAGCTTATTTATTTTGGGCCAAGATTTCTCTTCTTCTGGCCCATTCAATTTTCAAGCTCTTTTGGAACATTTTTTTTGGTCTACCATATCGTGATTTTGGCCCACTTCTTTTTTTCAGTCCCTTTCTAGCTCAATTTCGTTCTGCTATGAAGAGTTTGTGACCCATTTTGATATTTCGGGCGAGTTCCTTCCTAGTTTAACCTTGGTGTTCTCCCTTTATCAAAACTGCTTGCCAACCCTTTTAACTAGGGCTTTTTCTATTGACTCATTTCTCTTTGAAGCTCTAGTGACACTACCTCCTTGATTAGTGTTTACTTTACTCCACTCTAAAAGCATCATGAGATGAGCTCAATTCCTACCACTCTATTCCTTCATTGTAACGTCCCGATCGATCGGTTCATGTTACTACAAATTTTAACCAGAATTATCAGAGACTAAAACTTTTAGATCTTTTTTTTATTATTATTATCGCGCGAGGCATTACATAAACCATAATGACATCAAATTGCTAAGTCAAATTACTTCAATTGGAAACATAAGTAGTCATGAAGCCCAATTACAAAAGTTGACTGGTATATATTATAGCCATTCTAAACAAAATTAAGGCCACAATATCAGCCTTTTAAGTGTTGAAATCTAAAAACCACAATATATGTCTTCTCACTCCGTTTTTTTTTTTTTAATTATTCTTTTTTCTCAACCTACCCTTCTCTTTCCCTTCTCTTTCTCTCCTTGTTAGGAATTGGGTCAAATCTTTTGGAAACCTATCACTAAGGAAAGAGATAAAGTCAAGAGATAAGACAAAAAAGTTAGTTTAGACTCCTAAAAAGAAAATACTTCACAAGGTAAATTGGACTTTATCATTCTAAAGAAATAACATCTATAAATAGGCCACAAGAGGTAACAAAGAAGAGAGGGGATTCACTTATTCTTTACACACATTTACTTTCATATTGCTATATTGACTTTGGTATCGGAGACTCCACAAGACAACCAGTGCCGCCCCTGAATTTGTTGCAGGTAATCCGTGTGGTTGGTGGTGTGAAACACGTCCTCAACAGTTGGTGCCGTGTGTGGGATCTTTAAGTCTCACATTTAGAGTGTTTTTCACATGCCTATCACCACACGGTCTCAGGCAACTAAAGATTAGGGAGAAACTTCACAAAACATGGAGGAGAGACTTGCGAAAATGGAGGAGGTAATAAAGAAACTTACTACAAAGGTTAACTCATTACGAAAGGAGAATGAGGCTCTCAAGTAACGAAATGGTCAGTCAGGAGAGGATGCGAGACCCACTCAGGTCGACAGGGTAGAGATGGAGGCAAACAGTGCGGGTATTGGCAAAGGCCACCAAGAGAACGAGGAAACGTAGAAGCTGCACCACGACGTGCATAGCCTGATAGAAAAATATAAGGAGATGGCCAAGAAGATAGGAATGTCCTCTTCGGTCGATCAGTTGCTATCCAGCACAAATCTACCGTTCTCTGCAAAAATTATGGCGATGCTTTTACCTCCAAAGTTCAAGGTCCCGTCAGTAGAACTGTATGACGGCTCAAAAGATCTTGTGGAGCATCTTGAGGCTTTCAAAGCCCATACGACACTTCACGGGTTCCCGAGAGAAATTATGTGTAGAGCTTTTCCTTTTACTCTAAAGGGATCGACGAGAAGATGGTTCAGTTCACTATAACCAAATTTCATAGAAAGTTTCGAAGAGTTAGGCCACCAATTCTTGACCCAGTTCAAGGTGAGTAGAAGACGCAGAGGCCAACCGCGTACTTATTAACTATCAAACAGAGAGAGGGAGAAAGTTTGAAAGTGTATTTAACACGCTTCAATAAAGAGAAGATTACAGTCGACGATCAAGATGAGAAAATTATGATAGCAACGTTGCTGAGAGGTATTTTGCCAAGGAGCCCTTTCATGGCTGAGCTGGCTAGGAAAACCCCTTCCACTTTACGAGAGTTCATGGACAAGGTTGACGATTTTACTAATGCTAAAGACACCTTTATCGCCTTGTCTACCCAACCATAAGGAAGGACATAGCGGGAACTGAAAGGAGGACAGAGGCAAGATCGAGATGGGGGTCAAAAGGCGAAGAGAGACCAATAGGAGTTAAGGTGAGATAGTAATTTAAGAAGACATAATGGCGGTTATGTGCCCTTTCATAAGTAAATCAATAGGTATCGCGAGCAAGCAACGATCTGCTACTAGTACATGTGGTGGCCAACAAGCATGCAACAACAAGTCTCGCCGATGGCGACCAAGCTTTCACACACCAGAAACTCCTCGCCAGCCCTTGTGTACTCACCCATTGTAAGTTTCTCACCCAAATTATTTTGCGTGCTTACTATAAATCCCTCTCGCCACACTTAGCTACTAGCTAAAAAAAAAAAAAAAAAGACGAAGAAGAAGAAGCATGCATGTGTGTTGTCTAGTTGAGCATCCACACACAAACAACTAACCAGGACTACCATTCACAGTTGTACCATTGCACCATATAACTTGCTCCACCGCATCGCCCAGAACAAATTAATCGCCCACGGTTTTCTCACCATGGAGTTTGGAGTTATTCAGTGTACTCTCGCCACAATCTGTGGATGTTTGCTCGACCTCGAGTTTGCCAGTATGCTTCCCCGCCACAATATGTGAACGTTTGCTCAACCTCGAGTTTGCCAGTGTGCTTCCTCGCCACAACTGTGAACATTTGCTCCCATGGGGTTTGCTAGCCACAATGACTTCAGCCCATGGTTTGCTCGCCATACTTGAGTTCCACTTCACTCGTTGCCCGCCCAGAGGTGCTACTCTCCAAATGCTTAACCACAGGACACTCCTCGCCGTTATGCACTACATAAAGCCTTCCTTGCCAGTTACACACCACACAAAGTGTCTCTCACCATACACAGTATTTTCCATGCCATATACACATGAATTTTATTTTATATCACAGGCATCTCATGTCCTCATCGTTGCCAAAGTATGGTGGCGAACGGATATCGCCCATATGTCACTAGCCTTCACCACTCAAGTGATATGGACCAGGTTTTCAAATTTCAAACTTGTGGATTGGATTATTTAACATAACATGTTTATTTTTGTTGGTACGATTGATCTCTAGCTCCCACCACAGACTGCGGTCGCGCTTTGTCTCCCACCTAAAAGGGTTATGTGGTCAAGGCACTCAGAGTTACAAGGTCGAGGGCATCACTCGCATCGCCAGGGTTACGCAGTCGAGGGCATCTCCCACTACACTCGCATCACCAGGGTTATGCAGTAAAGGCACTCTCCTAATACCTAAAGGTTAAAATAGTCGGGGGATCTCCCGTTAACACCTTCTCGCCAAAAGACGGCATGGTCGAAGGATCTCCCGTTAACACCTTCTCACCAAAAGGCAACGTGATTGAGGGATCTCCCACTAGCCTAATACTTAAAGATTAAAAAGGTTGAGGGATCTCCCATTAACACCTTCTCGCCAAAAGGCGACGAGGTCAAGGGATCTTCCACTAGCCTAATACTTGAAGGTTAAAACGGCTGAGGGATCTCCCATTAACACATTCTCGCCAAAAGGCGACGTGGTCGAGGGATCTTCCACTAGCCTAATACTTAAAGATTAAAACGGTCAAGGGATTTCTCGTTAACATCTTCTCCCGCTACACTCACATCCAAGTATCTCCACCCGCCACAACTGCCGCCAGCGGGCTATCTTCGGGAACGAGCCTCTTAGCTCTGCAACCGCCTTACGCGGGTATCTTTCGAGAATGATTCGATGAACTTAGCACTTAAGCGCGGGTTACTACAAAACAACTCTTACATCCACATCAAAAATGGAAAAACACTAACAAAAAATATAGCACGGGGCAAAATCTACTTTGGCCACCAAAAACGATCACCGAACACGGAAATATACGCATTTTACTAACAAAACACATTCACATACAATCACTATGTAAACGTTCTTACAAACAAACTTCACAAAGACCCATCCTCGAAGGCCTTTACTACAAATTTTACAATTTCTTCTTGAGGACCACTCATGGAATCTCCATTGCATAACCGTGAAAAACTACGAACCAGCTACCAGAATTTCTCTTTCTATAGGTTACCTTCACCACGGTTGACTTGAAGATTCTCAAGGCCTTCTTGATAAACAAGTTGACCTTAACAATCGAGGGCATCTGTTAAGGACTAGGTCACTTTGGAAACCTATCCCTAAGGGAAAAGATAAAGTCAAGAGATAAGGCAAAAGAGATAAGACAAAGAAGTTAACTCATACTCCTAAAAGGAAAAGGTTTCACAAGGAAAATTGGACTCAATCGTTCCAAGGAAATAATTTCTATAAATAGCCCACAAGAGGTAACAAAGAAGAGGGGATTCATTTTTTCTTTACATACATTTACTCTCATATTACTATCTGACTTTGGCATCGGAGACTCTACAGGACAACCAGTGCTGCCCCTTCATTTGTTCCTGGTGATCCGTGTAGTTGGTGGTGTGAAACAAGGCCTCAACATTCCTCTTTCCTTTCATCTCTATAGTATATCCCTCTTTCCAGTCCCTTTATAGACAGGCAATATCTCACACTTTTTTCTAACAAATTTGCAAGCTATAAATGATGCACCGTCACTTGCTTGTAACGTTAGCTCTTGATGCACTGCAGCATAAGCACAAACCTATACCTAGCATAGGTGGGCCAAACTTATCAAGCTTTTTAAAAAAAATAATACTATTTTACCTATTCAACTTGCTTTCTCATTTTGACACTTCATGTATTTTATTTTTATTTTTATTTTTATTTTACTTAATAGTTAAGTAAGTGACTATTAGTGTATTGATATTTTTTTATATTTTTAAAAAATGTTTTAAAATGATAAAAAAAAATATGAATAAAAAAATAAAAATGTTATTTTGGCTTAACGGTAAGTTATAGCGGGCTACTCTGAGCGGCAGAGTAGCACTGCTCTTTTTAAAAAAATAGTAATTCTATAAAATAAGATAAATATTTTAGTATTAGTTTTTAAGTAAGAAAATTAATTTAAACAACATCGACTTTCTTATGGGACAAACCAATACACCACAAGTTAGCAATATGAACACCATTGTTTAATAATAATAAAAAAAATCATATAATTGGTCTCAAATTAATATGATTTAACGTATATATAACTTCGTATAAATTCCAACTTTGCTATAACATCCTTCTTATCAAGAGTTTCCAAAATAGATTTTAAAATCTGAATCTTATAAATCAGATCTAATGTATCATATGAAACCATATCAATTTGTAAATTTATTTTTGTGGGATTTTTTTGTAACTATAGCACTTCTATATCCTATATTATATATATATAAATATATATATATAAGACCATATCATTAATGGGATAAAAACCATTACATGCTATTTTTGTCAAGCCAAATAGCTTGAGAAACAAACATTCGCACATCATCCCACCACATTTCAACATTCTCAACATTCCAAGAATAACAAGCAAACCTATGTGCTGCCTCATTTCCCATCTTAGCAGGTTACCAAGAGTTGAAAACGATTACACTCCTTGTATTTCTTGAGAATATGTATGCACTTTTAACACTAATTTTGCCATTCTTTTTTTTGTGTCCATAACCACTGGTCCTCATTCTCTCTTGGGCAGATAATTATCTTCAATATGTTAATAGCTATAGTTGGATTGACTAGAGCTCTAATTTTTTAGTATTCCACCACATAGCTTTTTTCTCAATAAGATTAGCAACAATATATCCATTGTCATCTACCTCTATCAAGCTCAATTCTTACTGTAAAGCCTAATGTCCAAGAATCCAAACATCTTTCCAGATCTTCACTGATTTTCTATCATGTATTCTCCATCTACATCCTTGGATTAACTAATTTTTTGCTTCCCAAGTTCCTCTGCATGCATATAAAGGATTTGTGGCCAAATTTGAATCAAGGAAACTTATTGTGGAAAGTATTTTACTTTATAGATCTTTTGCAACAAAGTACATTCTTCTTGCAAGAGTCTCCATCCTTGTTTAGCCAAGAGAGCCATGTTGAAAATCTTCATATCTTTAAAACCTAACCCATCCCTGAATTTTTACTCACACGTGTTCCCAACTAATCCAATGAAGTCTTCCCTCATTTTTTTTTTTCTGTCCACACCAGAATTATGTCATCATACTTTCCAAATCAATATATAAACTGCCTGGTAATTTAAAATAACTCATTGCATGAGTCGTATAATAGTCCACCAAATATTCAAGGGATGAATTTCTTTAAACTTTAAGAATGTCGTGAAAATCCGATATTCCTACAACTCTATTCCTCCATGTTCATGTTGTCATCCGAAGTCTTCATTGTAACATCCCGATCAAGATCGTGGTAAAATATGTTATCTTGATTGGTTGTTACTAGGATTGCATTTGGGTGTTAAACTGAATTCAAATGAGTTGAATTTCTTATGAATAGTAATGCTTTGAGATGGTGGAGTGAATTTTGTGGGGCCTACCTAAGATGAGTTTAGCAATATTTGGATGTAAATATGAATTTAGATGTATTTATAGAAAATTAAAAAAAGTTGTGAATCCCGTATGCAAAAAGGTGTTGAGTTGAAAAATATTGTAGATCTCATATATAAAGAGATCTTGAATTGAGTGATGTTTAGTGATTGGAGAGTTGTGTTTAGATTTTGGACTTGACTTAAATTTAAACTTAACTCAGATGAGCTCAACTGCTTCTATGTTCCAAATTAAGAGTCCTAATTAGAGTTATCACAACAAAAAACCTTTTCTTTTCCTTTCTCGCCTGTGGTTCCCTCACCATTCTTATAGGCAAGCAATATCTCACACAATATTTTTTTTTTAACAAATTTGCAAGCACCGACACATAGCTAGGCCTAAGTCTAACCTGCATAGGCGGGCCAAAGTTATCAAGCTTTTTGAAAAATAAAAATAAATATATAAAATAAGACAAATATTTTAGTATTATTTTTTAAGTAAGAAAGTTAATTTAAACAAAATCGATTTTGAAAAAAGTCAATACACCACAAGTTAGCAATATGAATCACCATTGCTTAATTATAATAAATATCATATAATGATTAAATTATATTGACTCTTGTTTATCCAACATTTTTAGCCTTTTTCTCTCTACCCAAGATCGTCGGCATCCTTCTCTATCCAGCTCCGCCCAGAGGGGGGTTGGAACTTCGGCTCCTCCCTCCCTCCTCCTATCTGGCCAATGCTAGAGTTGTCTATAGTGTTTTTTTTTCCATTTATTTCAGTATTTTCCGTCCATAGCACCAAGAAGCACCGATCTACAACCTACCAGCCCCCTACGACCACCACGCCACCACCGTCCATAGTCTGTGTTGGTCCTATGCTAGTGTGTCGACGCATCCTCCAATTGCTATGTCCATATGTTCCTATTTTCCCCAACCGATGATCAAGATTGGTCGTGGAAGGCTCCTACAGCCAATCCAAACAAAGAAGCTGCATTAGACACTATCTCACTACGACTCTTAGTCATAGTTTAATAGTCTGTTTATCAGACTATTCAAAAACAGCTTCAAGCGACTTCCCCTTAATGGAGAATGGATGTGAGCTAAATTTTGGCTCCAGATCTCTCTTTTTGCTTTCACTGATCTTGCATTTGTTTGCTTTGGAATGATTGTTAGGGACTCTCACCCCATTGAATCTTGTATCATGTAACGCTTAGTTTATCTATAAAACTACTTGCTTAGAAAAAAAACAAAAAATCATATAACTGATCTCAAATTAATATGTTTAACATATATATTGTAACTTCATATAAATTCTAACTTGCTATAAGATCCTTCTTATCAAGAGTTTTCAAGATAAATTTTAAATTCAGATTTTTATACAGTAGTATGGATAGTATATCCTATATCTTAACAGTGTGAATAGTGTATCTTTCATAATTACTTACACAAAAGTTTGTACTACAAGTAATACTAAGTAAAAGTCCTAAATGCATAAATCTTGCGTAAATCTTTTATAAAATGTAAGGCCCACAAAAAAGCAAGTTTTCACAATTTTTCACAATGAGATTCACATTTTTTTTATAGATGATAAAGTTGTGTATTTTATCATTTCTATTATACTATTTTTTGCCGAACCCTACTTGTTTATTTCTTAATTTTATTCTTTTTAAAAACTAATAGTATTTTAAGGCTATTTTTAATAATCAAATCTCACCAATCCATATATAACCGATTTTTTAATATCATTTTCAAACTTTGTGGTCAAGAAAATGTCATAAATATTCAAACTTTACTCCACGCCTGCTTCAAGATAACTATCTTCTTATAATATCCACGAAAAAGTTGAAAAAAGAACATATCTCTATTTATTTTTATATATAAAGAATGAATCGGTTAAGAACAGTATTTTCGTCTAAAATTTTTACTTCCGAATTTGCACTTCCTTATTTGCTTAAATTATTACTTTTTTCTCTGCTTTTGATCCACCGCCTAAACATTATTGTCTTTCCATCTTCATCCTTATCCGTTCGTCTTATAAACTTCCCGTAATAAACAATCCGGCTCAAATAACTTGTGTTTCGAAATTGGTCTTCCTCAATCTCGCCAGTGAGGTATGCTTCCTATTCCTTCTTCTTTCGTAGCTGCATCAGTAGATTTATTACTCTATAAATCTGATGGAGTCCAGATCTAGGGTTTGATCGTCTGGGCTTAAAAATAAATAAAAAATAAAAATTCATCCCGGATCAAATAAAACCCAAGAATCAGTAACAGGAACCCGATCATCGCCACCACGGAATTAGCAAAAACCCAGTTCTTCCAGCTCGTAACACCAACCAATTAAGCTACGATTCGCTATGAAATTTCCAAAACCAGAATTCAAAGGGTGAAAAACCAAAAGCATCCAAAGAAGAACGAAGAACAAGCTCATCCCAAAATTTTATAACAAATTAAAAAAGCAAAGAAAATGAAATTGCTTTAGGGTCAGAGGGTTTTACCGTGAGAGAGAGAGAGAGAGATCCTTAAAATACAAAAAGAACTGAGGCCCGAACGGGACGCGGCTCGAGCTTGGGGGGGGGGTTTCCGGGACGAGAAGAGATCTAAGGTTTTGCAGAGACAGGCTCGGGGGAGAGAGAGGGAGGGAGATTGGGCTTGGAACAAAGAAACGCGTGAAGCTAATTGGACCGAGAGGGACTTGTTTTTTCTTTTAATTTGGGTTAGTTTAAAGTTTTAGCCTTTAGGAGAGATTAGATACAACAACACGATCTGGAAATTCCTCAAGTTCCAAACTTTTGCCTTTTGGATATCGGACCTTTTTTTTTTTTTGGGAGGTCCAGTTTTCTTTTTTTTTTCAAAATTAATTATTATTTTTTAATTTAATTATATATATATGTATATATATATTTGTGTATGTTTGGTGGACTTGACTTTAATAGCTCTCCTCCCACTACTATTCCAATTTATCAGTCCATAGATACTACAAATGGGCCTTGAGTTTGTTGATGTATATGTATGTTTTAGAGTTCTTGGTTCATCATCATTATATATCTCTATCAAGTTATATATAATTAATTGGATATATATAAATATTAATTGCATGTTATACACAGCCAAGTCTTAAAATTATTGATTGATTCATTTTAATCAATCTCATTTTAAAATAAAGCATACTTTTTTTTAAAATGAGATTTATTAAATTTTTTCACTTGGTATATGAATTGTAGATAGAAGCTAATAATAGATGGAAATATAGTTTGTTGATAATTGAAATTGATTGACATTTCTGTTACAAAGTAAATAATATGTTCCAATTCATTGCATTTATTATTATCTCTAATATGTTAATATACTTAAACTGAATAAATATAATTATATTTTTATTATATTCTGCTTTTTATATATATATTTTTTAAAACATATTTGTTGACTATATCGTTATTTCAGTTGTGCTCATCGTGGTCGTTGGAATCTTGCATTTTCACTTGGCTTTTATTGATCCGCTACTTTTCGGTATGTTCTAATCCATTTTAATATAAAAAAATTCTGGTGTTTATATTTTGTAATGATTATTTTGCTTATTCACATAATTGTTTACAATATCTTTTGCCATATTTATCTTTGATTGTAGCTACCACTTTTAGTATAAAAGTTTTGATATTGTTTCTTTTGAATTAAATAGTTCTCAATCTGTATTCAATTTTTTGGTTGTATGCAGTAGTTCAATGTAAAATATATTAATGATGTAAATTGTTTTTGGATGATTTAATTGTATCTTGTTGTTGCTTCTTTCATCTTCTATTCTATATTTGCCTTAGGACTAATTTAGAAGAAAAATGAGTGAACCAACACACCTATGTTTTTTATTTTTTTATTTTTATAATATGTTTATTTATGTTTTTTTTTTTTTAAGGAAAACCTCCACATCTTTAAAATAAAATAATTTTTTTTTATATATATTATCAACTGTCTAATATGGATGTTCGTCAAAATTGATTGATAACAAATTCCATTAGAAAAAATTTAATAATAAGGCATACATATCTATATGTGTGTATGGTAACACGAAAGTTATATTTCTTAAAAAATAATTAATTGAAATGTAATAATACCTTGTGTTTAATAAATTGTAAGTGCAGAGTACAAAAGTAACCAGTCAAACATTTTCGCGTTAACTTTTCTAAGAAGAATGGTATATAAATTTATGATTTTCGTCCAAACTATCCATTGAAGTATAAAAGAGTACATGCATGCATGTTTACTACTGTGCGTGCAATATTATATGATTACAATTTTACTTAATACCATTGTTTCCAAACTTTGGTCGCAAAATTTCAAATGCTTAATAAGCAATAACTTATTAGTACAAAGACTATAATCAAAATAAAAAAAACTAAAATATCATTTTTTTGGTTCTTTTAGAGCCTTTTATTTTTTTTATTTTCTTCTTTCTTATATGTTTTATTCAAAATAATATTGATAATAAATTTCATTTAATGTATTTTTTTCCTTCCAAAATTTTTTCGTATAAATATTGAATTTATTTATTGAATTTGTTATTATTGTTAGGATATTTTTTCTAATTTTTTAATTTTTTTTACAGATTTGCTATTTTTGCTCTTGCTCTACTGTTCATTAATTCGGTTGTTAGCAATTTCGTCAGTTTGCATTGTTCGCTTGTTTGTCCTCTGCTTTCTGGTATGTTCTCTTTTATGTCATTTCAAAAAGTCTTATTCAATTTTCTTATATTAATATACAGGCACCTATAGTTAAGATAAATTGTTAACATTATATGTTTGTTTCATGAATATTTTCTTGCGTCATGATATTGATTTCCTTTAATAGATTTGTTCTATTCTAAGATTTATTATTTTATTTAATTCACTTTATATGATTTGTATGAAATTATTTCAAATTAATTATTTTCTTGTTTTGCTTTTACTATAAATGCTTAAAATATTTGTTGTGCATAGATGTTGCCATATATAGATATTTGGCCACATTTTTTATGTTTTCAAATGTTTTTTAGATTACGCTCTTGAATCGACACAAAATTTCTAATCCTCCATAACTTTATGCCGACTGCTAAGATGACATTATTAAATGCAAAAATATATTTAAACATTATTAATACTAATTCTTTTCAATTTTATCTAACTTCTTCTATGAACGAACTTTAAAGAGCGTGAAAAACATCCGACAAGAAGAAATTGGTATAATGCTCAATTAGATGAGAAAAAAGAAGAGATTCGCCGAAAAAAAAGAGAGAGGTATGCTGAGTTGAAAAAACTTCCAAATCATAAAATACGAAGGCAAACACAGTCTCAGCATGCTCTCTCTTTTTATTCAAACGACAATCAAGCCATTTGTATAAGAGAAATTGGATCGTCTTCGAATATAAGTCCTTTTGAAATGAACGTCCATAACGATACCTCTACTTCAATGTTGACTGATCAGGTATATTCATAACCATTTCTTATTAAAAAGACATCTCCTTCATTTTTTTTCTTATTCTATTCAATAAATATTACAAAAAAAATCTTCTATAGGTTAATTATCTAAATCAAGAGGAGCTCAATTCTGAAAGCACATCAAAATTCGGTTCGGGTAATGTACAAATTAATACATTTTTTAATTAATTCCTACATCTATATTTAACACTTTGTTCTCAATTAATTTACTATCTCTTTTTTCTATATAGGAAAACGACAACACAAATCTCTTCATTTTAGACAAATATTACAGACTACAATTCTTGAACCAAATTATTTACCATTAGTACAATCATGTAAATATTGTGGAGCAAAAAAATTTTATTATGAACCAAAGGGTTTTTGTTGTGCTGATGGAACCATATCGTTAGCTTTTAATCAAATTCCTGATCAACTTTATCAGTTATTTATTTCTAATTCGAATGAATCTAAAAATTTTCGTATATATGTCCGTACATACAATAATAAATTCGCCTTCACATCGTTTGGAGTTAAGTTCGATACAAATTTGTATAGAAGAAACAAAAGAATTTATACATTTAGAATTCAAGGACAAATCTATCGTTACATTAATGATTTAATTCCTGAAAATGGATGTCCTTCATATTTGCAGCTATACTTCTATAATACTGAACATGAATTAGAAAATCGTGTTAACAATGCAGAAAGATTAGATCCTTCCATTATTAATCAACTGATGGCTATACTCAGGATTAATCCATATAGTCGTTTCTTCCGAAGTTTAAGCAACATTCCAAATCTCGAAAATCATATAATTCACATAAGATCTGATGTTGGGTTGGATCAACGTGTTTATAATTGCCCATCAGTATCACAAGTTGCAGCTATTTGGACTGAATCTGACAATTATACAGAAGAAACAAATCGAAACATTATTGTTTTTAGTCATACAGGTAAAAATCATATTGTTCAATACCATTTTGGTTGTTATGATCCACTCTAATATCCATTATTATTTCCTTTTGGTGATTCTGGTTGGCATGAAGGAATTAAAAAATTTTAAAAAGGAACAATATTATTAAACAATCAAATATCAACACTAATTGATTTCCAACAGTTAAATAATGCAGAAGAACTACTTCGAACTGAAGAAGAAGGTACTAATAACTTTAACTCTTCTAACTTCTTTATCTTAAACTTTCATATGTTTGTATTTCTAAATTTGTTCCCATAATTTTTATAGTTTTGAAGAAGAAGAAAAAACAACCAACAGTTTCGTGTCGTGAATATTATTGTTTCAAATTACAAATTAGACAACACAACAAATCAATTTTGTTATTATCTGGTCGTTTATTACAACAATTTATTGTTGACATGTACATTAAAATTGAAATATCAAGATTAAATTATTTTCGTTCAAAACAACAGGAAATTAGATCAGATGTATATCAAGGTATTGTCGATAGTATTTCAATTGGAGAAACTAACGCCTCTAAAATTGAAAAACGTATTATCTTACCTTCATCTTTTATTGGTGGCCCAAGAGATATGCGCAAAAGATATATGGAAGCAATGGCATTAGTTCAACGTTTTGGCAAACCTGACATTTTCTTAACTATGACATGTAATCTAAGTTGGAAAGAAATTTTAGATGAATTAAAGCCACATGAAGAAGTTCAAAATCTTCTTGATTTAATAGCACGAATTTTTAGAGCAAAATTAGAAGAATTAAAAAACGAGTTATTCAAGTAAGAAATTTTTGGTAAAGTTGCAACATATGTTTATACAATCGAACATCAAAAAAGGGGTTTACCACATGTTCATTTCTTAATAATACTACACAAAGATTGGCGAATTTATGCTCCTAAATCTTTCGATGAAATTGTTTCAGCAGAAATACCTGATAAAACAAAAAATTTACATTTATATAAAACTGTTGTTAAACATATGATATATGGCCCTTGTGGAACATTAAATCCAACTAATGTATGTATGAAAAAAAAATGGAACTTGCAAAAATCGATATCCCAAAGAATTTACATCTAAAACAGTTATTGGAATTGATTGTTTTCTATTATATAAACGTTCTAATGATGGAGTAATTGTGAAAGTTAGAAGACACAATTTAGATAATCGTTGGGTTTATAATCCATACCTTCTTTTAAAATTTAATTGTCATATAAATGTTGAAATTTGTTCTATAATTGAAGCTATTAAATATTTGTATAAATATATTTACAAAGGACATGATCGTATTGCTTTCAATTTAATAAACAACGAAAATAATCAACAAATTAATGAAATTGAACAATTTCAATTAGGTAGATGGATTACTCCACCTGAAGTTATGTGGAAAATATATGGCTTTATACTTAATGAAATGTATCAATCAGTTTATAGTTTACACCTTCATCTTGAAGATCAACATTTAGTAACTTTCCGTGCACACAAAAACTTGAACAATATTTTAAATTCAGATTTATCAACAAAAGCATTGTTAACTAAATTTTTTTTAACAAATCAAATTGATCAAAACGTACGCAATTTATTATGTAGAGAATTTCCTGAAAATTTTGTTTGGAATCAACAACATAAAATTTGGATTCCAAGGAAAAAAAGAAATGTTATAGGCCGAATTGTCACTGCAAATCCAATTGAAGGTGAAAGATATTACTTACGAATATTATTGAATCACATTAGAGGACCAAAATCATTTGAAGATTTAAAAACAATTAATGGCATTGTTGTACCAACATTTCGCGAAGCAGCTAATTTATATGGCCTATTGAACAAAGATAGTAGTTTAGAAGAGTGTTTACAAGAAGTTTCTTCATACCAAATGCCAAACAGCTTAAGGCGTCTTTTTGCAACAATTTTGGTAGATTGTAATCCTACAAATCTAAAAGAACTTTGGGAACGATTTGAAACAGAAATGTCTGCAGATTTTCATTTAACAAATACAACAGCAACAAATATTCAAAAAATTATATTCAAAACATTTCTTTTACGCTCGAATCAATGGAAACAATATAAATATGTATCATTTTGCTCCCATTAATATATTCTCTGATGATGAAGAATTTACACATCAAGAAATTGATAATGAATTAACTGTTACAATTCCAGAAGAAGATCTCCTTGCATCAAACTATTTAAATTTTGAACAAAAACATGCATATAATTTAATTCTCGAAACTTTATTTCTCAACAAATCTGCTGCATTCTTCATTGATGGTCTTGCTGGCACTGGAAAAACATTTTTATATAAAGCATTACTTGCTGAAATTAGATCGAAACAAATAATAGCACTTGCAACTGCATCATCTGGTGTTGCTGCATCAATTTTACCTGGAGGTCGAACAGCACATTCACACTTTAAAATTTCATTAAATATTAAAAAAAATAGTACATGCAATATTAGCAAACAAGGAGATCTTACTAAATTGTTACGTCTTGCAAAATTAATTATATGGGATGAAGCACCTATGTTTGGAAAACATTCTATAGAAACATTAGATAAAATGTTGCGAGATATAAATGATACAGATGTCCATTTCGGTGGAAAAATTATTGTTTTTGGTGGAGATTTTCGTCAAGTATTACCTGTAATTCGTAAAAGCACAAGAGAAGAACAAATTAATGCAAGCTTAGCCTGTTCCTATTTATAGTCTTCTTTAATCAAAATTAAATTAACAGAAAATATGAGAGATATATTAAATCCTGATTTTTCCTATTATTTGATTGAAGTTGATAATGGTAATGAACCAATTACTGTAAATGAAATAATTAAAATTTCAACAGAAATGCTTATTCCTTACAATAATGATATTGAATCTTTAAATTCTCTATTAAAAACTATTTTTGGAAATATATCGAATTATTCAAATAATTTAATTGAAATGACAAATCGAGCTATATTAACACCAAAAAATCAATCAGTTGATGAAATAAATGCCATAGTCATTGAAAAATTTCCTGGTGACATTGTGCGATATTATAGTTTTGATAAAACAGTTGATGCAATTGAACAAGGAGTTATGGAAGATTTCTTAAATACTTTAACACCAAATGATTTCCACCACATGAATTATTACTTAAAAAGAACTGTCCCATCATGTTACTTAGAAATATAAATATTTCAGAAGGTTCATGCAATGGAACACGATTAATTTGTTATAATTTTAATCGTAATGTGATTGATGTAGAAATTTCAGTTGGTCATCACAAAGGAAAAAGAGTTTTTATACCTAGAATTCCATTCTTACCAGATGCAAATGAAAATAATGGTTTTCCATTTAAACGAACATAATTTTCCATCAGATTAAGTTTTGCAATGACAAAAAATAAATCACAAGGACAAACATTAAATTATGCTGGAATATATTTACCTGAACCAGCATTTTCTCATGGACAATTATATGTAGCATTATCAAGAGCCAAAACTGCTAATTCAGTAAAAATTCTTATAAGACTAACTTTAATTGATAATTATGAAAGAAATTATACAAAAAATATTGTGTATAAAGATTTTTTAAAATTAACAAACTCATTATGATGCTATAGTAATATTTTACTGTCTTCTAATTTTTAAATACAGTAAACATGCGAACTGTTCATGCATCAATCAAAGACATCACTCCAGCTACCAAAAACTGGAAAATAAAAATGCTTGTTGCGGAAAAATCGCCAAAACGGATATCACAGAACTCACCAACAAAATATCAAAATCTCACGTTGATCGATTCTCAGGTATGAATTATTTTGTATTTGTTATATTTTATACATTTGGTTCTATAAATATTTTATTTTATTCTATGGTATTTACCATATTATATTTACTATTAATACATAAATATTTAATTATTTAAATTTAAATTATTAACTTTTTTGTTTATTTTCTTGCAAGGAAATCGATTGCAAGCAGTTATATTTGATAGAGATATCGATCTACGCGATGATACATTGCATGTTTTTCAATCCTATTATATAGGCAATGCATATGTGAAAGCAATAGATCCAAGACATAAGATAGAAGCACATTAGTATCAATGGATAATCAACTCTAGAACCATTATAGAAAATCTTGAAGATGACAAACCAGCACTAAAAGCTCCAGAATACAATATCATCCCTTTCAATGAGCTTGACGCTTATAAAGATACTGATTCTTAAATAGGTAATTATTATATAAGTAATTATTATATATATTTATATGCTTTTGTTCCTTATGAACTAGCAACAAACATTTTAATGAAATAGATATCTTAGCTGTTGCGATACAAATGATACCACCAAGAGAAGTCAAGACTATCCATGGAAAGACAACAGTTAGATATACAAATTATTGATGAAAGGTTTAAATACATCCCTAATTACATTTATAGAATTTTTTATTTAATACATTATAATTTTTTTATTATTACAAATTTAATTTAATTTCCAACTTGAATAGCCTGAAGCCTTTGTGTTTAACAATGTGAGCTCGATTTGTTGATGACGAGTGCAAGCAAATTTCAAACATTATTGCAGCAAAATCAGTAATTCTTGGAAGGCGAATTAAAGTTGGTTTTTATAATAGTACTTCTCATTGACAATAATATTCTTCTTAATTATTTATCATATATTTATATAATTGCTAAAACATATTTATAATGGAGGTCTTTCTCTATCATCAAAACCAACAAGTGTTTTCATCATCGATCCTCTTCTACCACCTGCAGTTTCATTACGTACATGGTAAATCATTTATTTAAAAGAATTTTTTCAATAATTAATCTAACTTTTTTACTATTATCACTTTTTTTACTATTTACATCGCTTTAATTATTAATCTAATTTTTTTAGGGCAATACAAAATGATAAATTGCTAGAAGAAATTATTACCAAAAATTTAAATACATCAAGAGGATCAACTTCAACCAGTGCCATGCAAACGATAACAAAAATTTCTGAAGTTGTTGAAATTATTGATTCCACAGAACCAATGGCAGTATAACTCTCTTTTCTAAAACTAAATTATTTCTTTTAATTTAAATTCATTTTACTGCTACATTTATATTATACATTTATTTTTTATTTTTTAATGTAGAAACTAACATTCATTGTTAAAGGAAAATTTTTATTACTCGACTTACATCAATCGTTCTGCTACATGTTCTGTGCAAATTGTAATAAAGCAACTGGATATGATTATAATGAGAAATTCTTGTGCTATAATTGCAAAGATATGAGCATCGGACAACCACGGTAAGCATTTTATTTCATTATTTTAGATGATCATTTTTTACATGATAAATATAACATATTAATTATCAAAATTACATAATAATAATATTCTCGTTAATTATAGTTGTCGAGTCTACTTGGAAATAGAGGACGATATTGGATGCATAGACATTGTGGTCTTTGGACTGATAGCAGAAGAAATACTGAATTCTACAGCTGTTGATCTTTTCGAACACATGGACGAGGTAAAATATATGTTTATAAATTTATTAAAAAAAAGTTATTGCATTACATTTTATATTTTTTTCATTATTGTAGGAGCATCTACCATATTTAGCAAATATTGCAAGTACAATTTCAGAAAAAAAATGGATTATACATTTGCGAGCTAAAATGAATCAATATGGATGATTACGTCAGAATAAGCTCAACGTCCTCTCTGCCGAGTCTATAAATGAAGCTACATCATAAACACTGTAAATCTCTTTTTGGTACACTTCTCAGTCTTATAATTATATGCTTAAATAGGATGCTAACTTGTATGTAAAACTTATGTTTATTTCTTCACTTTTGAATAATTGTTTTAAAACTTATTTTGAAAACTTTCACTTATTGTAATATATAGGTACAAAGTATTTATGTGCAATTATAAATGTGTTTGTGAAAAATTTTATGTTATAGTTATGGATATTTTGCAGATAACAAATGTGATGTTTTTTATGATCAAGGAAAAAATATTACAATATAGATAAAACTATATCTATTTGTAGTTAAATTTAAAAATTTGTATAGATTTAAAGTTTCATTTTTTGGATAATTGTGGATCATAATTATATTTTTTAGTATGTTTTTTCTTATTACATCTTTCTACAAAAATGTTCGATTTTTAACAAGTTTT
Organism: Pterocarya stenoptera; assembly: GCA_003123785.1. Classification (NCBI taxonomy): domain Eukaryota; kingdom Viridiplantae; phylum Streptophyta; class Magnoliopsida; order Fagales; family Juglandaceae; genus Pterocarya; species Pterocarya stenoptera. The sequence goes on along the minus strand of QEOT01001605.1, from coordinate 100,559 downwards.
TGCAACTGGTCAGCACGTTATGCCTTACTAGTTATATATATATATATATATAAAAAGATTATAATATTTGGGAATTGCGCGCCATCACTCTTGTGAGGAGTTAACAACAGATGTTCCTGTTTGTCGTTTGAGCACTCATGAGAAGATAGAAAAAGTAGCACCGCGGTCTCTAATTCCAACTAAAATAATATATAAAAACAAATAAATCTACTTGCGTCAACTTCATCTTAGATTCTTATGATCACGAGCTCCATCCCCACCGCGTTTCTGTAACACGCCTTGGCTACGTTATATGTGTCTCTCATCTACCTACGACTTCTCCGCCTACAATCATTACTCAATTAAACTTTTATGGTTATGAAGATCATGAGCTTCTTGTTCAGATCCATAACCAAACCAAAGATAATACAAATCTCAATTTTGGTCAATTAGATTCGTTTAAGGGAAATATATATTTACAAGTTTGTGTGGAGGATAGAAGTATACTGTTAATATGATAGGATTTGATCTGTAAAAAATATTTAATTTTTTAAAATCAAGTCTTATAAATTGATTTAAATCAATTTAGAGAACGAAATCAAGCTGCGAATGTTTTGGCCAAACAAGACGAGTTAGGAAGTAATGTTAGTTATGATGATATCCAGCATTTGTCAAGATTTTTAAAAGGTGTTATTCGGATCGACAAGGCAAGGCTGCCTACTATACATACCTAAGTTTCGTATTTTTATATGGTTGTCTTTAGGCTTGTTTAGATGGTTTTATTCTAGGCCAGTTTAGATTTTGGTCTTTTGTTAGGCTTGGTTTGTGCTGGTTGCTTTTGGCTTTGTTTGTTTTGTGTTTGAGAGGTTTTTTTAAACGCCCAGATGATTAGTTTGTAACTACAGTATTCCTCCGCTATAAGTGAGGACAGATTAATAAATTTAGAGAATGATCGCTCTTGGACAGGTAGTCCTAACTCTTTAAAAAAAAAAATCTTATAAATTGCATCAGCAATATGTAGAGGTTGTATCTTCTACATAATCAATGGTGTAAATTTGTTAAATTCGAACGTAGAGTGAGTAGTCAAATCTTGTTCATTTAATTTTTACTTGAACACGAGTTGAGCTCTCAAGTTATTTTATCAAGTTGGATTTAATATTCACAAACAGGTCATTTATTATTCAAGTTCATGTTTTGTTTTATTAAAATATTTTATTTATCTTATATCCCATAACTTTATCTACAAATTTTGACAAACAAAATTTAAGTTTTTACTAATATTTTTATAAAGTCTATATATATATATATATGAATGATTATATTTATAAGAATTCAAGTAAAACGTTTAATATTAGGAACATAATTTCCTATAATTTTTAAGTATTAAACATATCTTCTTCATAAATATAAATATAATACTATAAAAAATAATAAATATGAAGTTACACCTGCCGAGTTGAGTTTCATATAGACAAGTCAAATCGTTTACTAATCGATCATGATTTTGTGACCACAAACGTGTTTATTAACTTAAACTCAAATTTGACCAGGTCAATCTGAAGCGGCATAAGCACAGTTTCGATACAAAAATTTCTGCAATGGGATTTTTTACACAATCTCTTACTATTCATCCACACTCCACACTTCACACTTTTTAATATTTTTTAATATTTTAAAAAAAAATTTTTTTGAAATTTTTTTTTTTTGGAAATATTTCAAATTTTTTATTCACTATTCATATAAAAAAATTTGATAAAAAAAAATTAAAAAAAAAAAGATGGAGTGTGGAGTGTGGTGAATAGTAAGAAGTTGGAAAGATTATTTCTTAAAATTTATATGGAATCTGAAAGGAAGACAATAATACACTACCAATTATATTACAACTTAACTATTACTATATATTAAAATATTAATATTTTCTATTTTAATTCAAAATTTTGGTTCTTGCAACAGTTTAAAGTAAATAAAATAATATTTCTTTTTGAAATTAGTTGTAAATAAATTATAATATTCATTTTCGTTGAAAGGAATTGAAACTTTCAGTTTGAAAGTACAAACGTTTGAGGGCACGAATGAAAGGAGGGGGCTTAGAGCATCTACATTGAGTTCTCCATAAAATTTCCTATAATTTAATTAAAAAGTATATTTTTTAAAATTTTTTCTTAAATTTTACTCATCTTTAAAAAACCTTCTACATTCCATTCCCCATCCCTATCTCTATTCTATTAAAATAATATTTTTCTATTCTTTCTTTATTACTTTTTTTTTCACTTCCATTTACAAATTTAATTATTCAATATTTTTTCTTATATTTTGAACTATTACTCTAATGAATATTTTAGATAGAATTTAAATTATTTTTAATATTTATTAAAATATTATTTTTTTATATTTTTAGAGTTATTTAAATTATTTTTAAAACTATTATTTAAAATTATAATAAATATGAATATAAGAGAAAGTGTAGATGATTGGAATAAGAATTAATTTAATTAAAATGAATAAAATATTGATAAAAGTGATTTGGGGAATAAATAGTGATTCTCCAAATATAGGGAACTACTATTCATTCCCTAAACATTTCCCCTAAAATGGGGAACTGGATGGGAGGAGATTTTAGATAAAATTCTATAATTATCCTCAAATTATAAGGATGGGGGAGGGATGGAAAACCGGATAAAGATGCTCTTAGTGTGTATATCTCAATCTAGTTGCCACTAATTTACACGAACTTTCAAAGAAGCAAGCAGAGACACACGACAGGCAGCTAGGTAATTGTCGAGTGGAGTGTGGTGCTCTCTAACAACCTTACTATTGGCTCCTTTTGGAGACTTGGTTTGCACAGTATAAGTGGATCTTTAATGGAACGACTTCCAAGTCCAAGTCCTTCGCCTTCCCAAACCAAACCGAAAAAAAAAAAAGTTAAAGCCGCAATATACACAGTCCTCACATTCCCGTTGAAAACAAAACGAAACAAAAGAAGCAGAGGGCTAAACTCCGCGTCCCATATATCACCACGTGTCGACACGAAAAAAATTGTCTGGGGCATCCTGGAAACTTCCTCCTGATAAGACTCGAACACCTGGCTAGCTAGATAGCTGCTCACACGGCCAACAGTGAATAAGATCTCGTTTCTACGGACGTGTAAATCTATAGAGCGATGATCAGTCAGTCACAGGTCGTGACATTGGTGGGGCCTGACTTTTTATAAAGCTTACGAACCGAACAAAATTTTTATAAAAACAAAACATCATGTTCTCATTACTTTGGTTTGGTCGGTTTAGTAACACTTGAACCAATAAATTAAATGAAAGAGATTGAGCCAACGACTCTTTGACACGGATCGGCACTAGCTAGGAAGGGACAACATCAACTTTCCCTTTCTCCGTATGTCATTCGTCCTTTTTTAATTAGCACCGCTCCTTTGCCCCGAAAATTCATCGAAGTGGCTATTTTGGCTGCTGATATTCTATAAATAATATTGAAAAAATAATCATAAAATATTAAATAATAAAAAATAAATAAATAATAATAATAAAATAATAAATATTAGTAACTATCCAAATTAGCCTTTAGTTTCGTTTGAATAATGAAAGTGTTTCATCTCATCTTATCTTATTTTATTTTATTTTCATAATTTTTTTAGATTTTTACAAAAAATATAATAAACAATTCAACTTTTTCAAATCTCAAAGCAATAATAATATTAAAAAATAATATTATAATAATATTTTATTCAATTTTCAACTTTTATCTCAACTTATCTTATCTCAACTCATTATTCAAATAATACAATTTTATTTATTTATTTTTCTTTCTTTCTTTCTTTTTTACCTTTTGAGAATCTAAGTTAGATCTAGCAACTCTTTATGGATATTTTGCTTAATATTAGGGATTAATCCCAAATTAAGCTAATATTTTAGAATTTTTTTTCTTTACTAAAGTATTTTAAAGTTTTTAAATTTTAAACTGATCAAGAAAGTATAGAACTGCAAAAAGAAATATAAAAAGGATTCTTACAATTAATTGACATAATTTGACCAGATACATGAAATCTACTTTGTAAACTCAAGTGCCATATAATAATACGTTCATTCTTAAAGAATCATTTTTTAAAAATTATTAAGATATAAACTAAATAATATAATTTACATATTCTCATTAGCTTAATTTTCTTAGAAAAATTATTATTTCACATAATGTCAAGGTACAAGAATTTTGAGTTTGAAACTTGACTCTAAACTCTATTTTATTTAATTAAATATTTCATATATTAATCTTACACATTAAGTAAGAGTATGACTCTACATTGATAAGTGTTAAGCACACATACTCCAGGAGATTTGATTTTTATTAACGTCTCGTTTGGTTACGCAGTTCAGATAAAATGAAATGAGATCTTTTGAATAGTAGTAAGGTTTTTTAGTTAAGATGAAATGAGATAATTTGTAAAAAAATATGTGTTTAAATAATGAGATGACATAATTTTTACTTTTTGAGATTTGATAAAGGTATGTGTCCCACTAATGATTAAAAATTATTTTATAATTATTGAGTAATAATATGAATATATTAATTAAAAGTAATATTTGTAATTAATTAAAAAATATACCATAAATAAATTTATATATCCAAATATATCTTTTTAATCGAAATTACTCTATATTCCTACCAAAAATTAAAATGGTGGGTTTCGACAAAAGGGAAGATGCATGAATAGAGAGAAAGAATGATCTCGAAATTGGATGGAAAAAAGAAAAAAAAAAAGAAAAAGAAAAGTGTACTATTTACATAACTTTTTACTTTTTATGTCAGTTTTGTAATGTTCATTTTATTGTTTATGTCAGTTTTGTACTGTTTATTGTACAGTTTATGTCAGTTTTATACTGTTCACTTAACTTTTTATTGTTTATATCAGTTATTAATTTCAAAACGCAAATGAAAACTGAAAATGTAAAGAAGAAATAAAAACATCTCACTAGTCGTTCGAATTCCCAGATAAGACTTACCGTACAGTCCAAATAAGATAGTTTGTATCTCACCTAGATATTCAAACCGACGGCCTTGTTTAGGTACCAAGAGTACCTTAACTACTATATAATATTCTTATTATTATTCTTTATTTTATTATTACTTTTTACTTATTTTTTCTATTATTCTTTATTTTTTACTTATTTTTTATTACTATTTAATATTATATTATTAATTTTTCATTATTACAAATATTTTTAAATACTTTTACTATCTAAACTAGTAATAAGTGATTAGAAAGTGAGATTATTTTTGTTTTGTCCATTTTTCTTTTTATCTTTAGTTACACCAATTTTATAAATATTTAAAAGAGTGTTACTTTGTCAGAGTTGTTGCAAAAGTGATTTGATATCTGATGTGTCGACCAATTTTCTTTTCAATTAAATTTCTGAGTTAACTTTTTATTTTACAAGACTTACCAAATCAACGGATGACTTTTTTTTTTTTTATATATATATAAATGTAAATATTGTAGTTACCTATCTAATTTTTACACTCAATTTCATGGATAATCCTGAAGCTAAAATATCTGGTTTAATTTTCTTTAAGAGCTTTCTTAGAAAGAGATAAAGTCTTTCAATATATGTCCGAGAAAAAGAAAAAAATAGAATTATAAAAATAGAGGTTTATGACTAACCGGGCCACCGGCCTCCATCAACGCTGTTTATAAGTTGACATATTACCCATAAATCCTGTGCAAACTTTTCTTTAGGGTGTACAATACCCGTATAAATCTTTTAAAACAATACAAGATCGACCATTAAAAGAAAAACTTTTTTTTATTAAGTCCTACTTTCTTTTAAATAGTTTGCATAGGATTTATGTGCATTGAATTTGTATAAATTATTTTCTTTTCCGAACTACTAAACATATTTATTAATTAGTGAAGTGGGTCTCACAAAGAATATATATATTAATATTTCAAAATGTTTAATAATTATGACTTTATTGTGATATGCTAATTAAAAGTAATGTTAGATACAGTCTTATCAATTATAGTGTGTAAGCCTCGCGTTTTCGTTTTAAAAAACAAAATTGAATCTATTATTAAAAAATATTTTTTTTATATGAATATCAAATTTATTTATTTTTTTAAAAAAAATATGCTAGATTTTTATTTTTTAATATTGTGTTTAGGTAGTGAGGTATTCTATGAATAGTAATAAAATAATAAAAAAATATTAAATAATAATAAAAAATATATATATAATAATAAATAATAATGAGAATACGTGATTATGCAAACTAGGTTATAAATTTCGTTTTACGTGAACAAATATATATCAAGCCAAAATATGCTGACGCGTGATACAATACTAGTTGACAAAATAGAAGCAATTATTAATTTAACCGAAAGGATGAGGATGGTTCTCTTTCCTGGATGCCGGTCTAGAAAATTCAAATGCCCACGTGCAAATTTGTTGTTTTTATTTTTTCAAACTTGACGGCCGATCATGTAAATGCATATATGACTCCAATGGCTGACGTTCCCACACATGACGATAAACGTCGGGCTTGTGGGCCCCAAAGTTTCCTTTCCCAAGTCTCGCACTTTTTCAGGTGAATATATATATAAGCGTCAAGAAGGGAAAGGAAAGGCGCAGCAAGCAAGCAAGCCATCTAAATTCATCAAATTGTTAAAAGTAATTTGTTAATGGGAGTCTTGGTCGTTAATTTAACAGAAAAAGAAATGAATCATCAGCAAAGTCAATCCTCTTCAACAAAAGTAGAAAGAAGGATCATAGAGAAGAACAGGAGAAATCAGATGAAAGTCCTCTACTCCAGGCTCAATTCTCTCCTCCCAAACCCCGACTCCAAGGTACTTACCTCTCTCTCTCTCTCTAAATTTCCACCTCTCTCAACAAAACATCCTTAATTTTTACAAAACTTGTCCTTGAACGAACGTCAGAACTTGTGTGCGTACGTGTCTGTAAATGTATATGGACGGATCTTGAATTATCTTCCATGAAATGCAGGAGGCAGTACTCTCACTTCCTGATCAAATAGATGAAGCAATAAACTACATCACAAGTCTAGAGACAAAGGTGAAGAAATCCAAGGAGAAGAAAGAGAGCTTGGTGGGCAGGAAAAAAAGACCGTATACATGTACAAATTTCGAAGAAACAGCAGGTCTAAAATCGCCGAAAATCGAAATCCGAGTAACCGGTTCCACGCTAGAGATCATTTTGATAACTGGGCTGGATAATCAGTTTATCTTCTATGAGATGATTCACATTCTTCATGGAGAACAAGCGGAGGTCTTGAATGCCAGCTTTTCGACTTCCGGGGACTCAGTTCTACATGTAGTACACGCAGAGGTATTTTAATTAATCACTACGTATTTTACAAAAAATAGATTCTATATGTATGTATCTCAAGATCATGATTATAATCATATATATGTCGTCGACATCACTTGGGTACTTAAATTTTGCTTAATTTGTTCTATTTTTGTGCAGATTGTCGGATGTTCTTTCGATTTTGGAGCTGCAAAAGTGACGGAGAGGCTCAAGAGACTAGTTTACGGATCCACCAGTGATGTAGAATTATCACCAGATCTGTGGGACTTTCCTATAAATTCTGAGGTTTGGGGTTTCTAAAGATATTCAAGCAATGTGAATGGTTGAAGTTCCCATGGTAGCAAGAGGCCAGATGCATGCAATTTTGTAAAATATCTTCATGTAAAATTACTTCAAGCCCATAAAATTTTAAGGAAATTAATGGTAGCTATCTAGCTATAGCTCGCCATCATGTATTCCTGCTCATGATGATAACTAATTTCAAGATGTTATTATATGAAATTGTGCCTAGTTTTGATTCAAAGCTTTATTTTGGTCAGTTTGTAATTAAGCTACCTGGTACTTCTTCAATTCATGTATACCAATGATAGGAAATGAGATAAAAGCTAGCATTGAAACCCCAACCTAGTAATTGAGATTTGCAGTAGAATAAGTGCTGATTCCTAAAATCCTTGCTTAATTACTTACAAGAGTACTTCCTCGCCATCATATGATCATCATGATGATAAAAGGTTGTGGAATAAGCTGAAAATCTTAAGGGTTTTGTTATGGCATGAAGCTTATGATTAATTCCTACTCTAATCAGTTACAAGATAGCAAAATTGAAACCCTAGATTTCCTGATCTCTTTAATAAGTAAGAATTAAAACTTAGAAAACCTGCACAAAAACAGTATCTCAGAAGCAAATTGAAGGAACGGAACATAAACTATGTAATTGAGTCCGTTTACATTAATTGATTTAGAGGTTTGTAGCATCAAGAAATGGCTTTTCTTTAGACATAGTCCTAAGTGTGAAAATAATGTAACAAGATTAAAATGTGGCCATATTAATAATCATTCCATTGTATTGCATGACTACGTTTAATAAATTAAAAGCATGAACATGTTACATGTGATCATAAGCTCTATCTCCTTGCTATGTACAACCGAGAGATAAGAATTGATATGGATCGATTTCGATTACACAACTTAATTATGTTTTAACAGGTTTGGGACTTTGAACAAGATCTTTGAAGTAGTTTCATCTTCTTGAGATAAGGGTTGACTTGGACTAATTGAGAGCTAAATCAGCTAGCTTCAATGGAAGTTTAGGTGATGGATCATGCAACTTAATAGTCCTCCCAAACTCACAACACAATAGAAACTGCAATTTCCCATGAATGAGTTTTGTGGCAAAAAACAGACTTCTTGTGGGAAAAACCTTATTCCCACAAAATTTTGTTGTGGGAAGCTCATGGGATAAAACTCACTGCAAAAGTATTATAGCCCGCATTAGGTTTAAATCGTGGCCAATACCTATCTTTTCCCACTACACTTCTCGCGGCAAGAGCCGATGGAGCTCGCTGCAAAAGCATGTTCATTTTCGTTTATGCTCGTGGAAATAGGAGCAATTACCGCGAGGTACTGGTGGGTATTAGTATTACCCACTAAAACATTTGGTGGAAAAACTTCTTCCGGCCAAAAAAGGTATTTGCCGCGAGTTTTTTTCACAATAAATGCTAAAAGAATTCAAAAAAAAAAAAAATATTTGTACCAAAAAAAAATAAAGGAAGAAAGAAAGAAAAAAAGGTGAGAATGAGCGAAAAATGATCATAAAGCATTGTCTAAAATAAGCTAAAAGTTATATACAAACCTTGGAGATTCTAATTGACACTAATAACAATTTCAAAAAAAGAACTAAAATTGTGCTTATAACATGTTTTAAAGAAAAACTCCTAATGAGAACTCAAGAGTAATAAAGAATTTAGTACTTTGGCACTAATAAGAATATTCAAGTGGAAAAAGAACTATTTTAGATTTCTATTTCCAGAACTATTTATCTCAATTCTTCCATCACGTATCATATTGATAGCAGCAACCTCAACTATGTTGAGCTCTACACCAACCATGCAGGTTAGTAACCAATACCTTCAAAATTTCAATACGACTGTTAGTGCAATTAGATAACCAGACCTATTACAAAGAAAATGACTCACAACTCTTGTAGTGAATGAAAGAGCTGAAACAACACATACATTTTCCTTTGCTTCTTGGTATAGTGCTCTGACATGATTATGAGACAAAAATACTAACAAGAAATAGCCTAATACCAGAAAAAAAAAAAAAAAAAAAAAGAACTTTTGGTACTTTTCCCCCTTTCAGGTTTTGGATGATCACTGCCATTTGGAATGAAGAAATATCAATCTACCAAAACTTGTTCAATAATGGACAATATTATTTATTCTAAAGATGTAGTACATAATTTGTCACAATAAAAGAACATAATATGATAGCAAGGATTTATTGCCTATCTAAATGCAACCAAACAAATACAACATTCAACTTGTATATGATAACCAAACTATTCTTATATTGTAGTGACTTCCATATGCAAACAGAGCAAGCTGGGAAATGAAATACTTGTTTTTCCGAGGCTTTTACTAACATCAGAGTTGGAAATTGTTAGTAACTTACTCATGTCCAAATGATTACAATTATTTGATGGTTGTCAAGTTCTCACCACTTTCTCCACACCACTAGGAGCCTTCCCATAGGTTAAATCATCAAGATCGGTTTGAAATAACTCCTTGAGCAACATGCATATTTGTGAATATCTCCCTTTCAATTACAAATAAGGGATTGAAATCACATATGGGGCTAGTAATTCTAATATCATATGAAAATACTGGAGTACTATGGAGTAAACAAATTATGGATGGGAAAGATGTGGATAATTAGTCATGATAGAAAATTGGAAAACAAGTATGAAAAAAATGACATGAAATAATAACAGATAAAGAAAGTATATAACAGAGGCATGCTACTTATTGATTGGGAAAAAAATTAAGTTCAAGAAACACAACAAAGATAACTAGAAAGATAATCCAATGCCCTTAAAAGAGCAAATGAATGATCTTTCCCCATCACTACCAAGATTATAGAAATTTACAAAATAAAGCATTAGGGAGAAGGCATACCATATAACTCAAAATAATCACATCATACTTCTAAGTGTATAGACTTTTCATGTCATTGTTACAAAATCAAATAAAAATTAGATCTTGTACTCCACCTCTTCTCTTCTTTTCAACACCTCCCACATTAAAGAGTAACTACCACTCCAAAAGGTGACTTGTTTTTTTTTCCAAAAGGTGATCATTTTTCTCAAAGAAACAAGAATCGAGCATAGATCAATTTTTTTGTAAAGATGTCTATACACTAGTTTGCAATAGAGATGCACCGAGTTGCTATGTTCTTGCGTAAGATTTTCCCCCTTATAAAATACTAATCAAGCTCGATGTGTTAATGTTCTAATATGAAAAATTCGATTAGATGCTTGAGCAATAACCTTGAGATTATTACACCATTGATATATAGGTAGTTGCAATTCCTTAAAGAGCATGCTTAACCAAAGCAACTTAGTTGTAGCAATAGCATGCAAATGCAGTAGAATGATATTTAGACTTTGTGCTAGACTAATTGGTACCCTTGATTGCTTAGCTTGCCGAGAAAAACACCATAACCACTTGTATACTTTTGATCAATTGGAACCCCTACCCAATGTGAATCGCAATAGGATTGTAGGATTAAGGGTCATAGAGTAAATAGTAGAACATAACTTGTTTTGTCCTTAAAATACCATAAAAATCTCTTTGCAATGGTGAAATGTGTTCTGGTTGGATAGTGTAAGAATTGGCTGAACTGATTGACTGAGTGAGAGATGTGATCAGGTCATGTAACAGTGGAATATTAAAGAGAGCCAACAATGTGTTTGAATATGAAGCGTCATCCAAGGGACCACCATCGAATTTTGTCAATCTGTTTTAGAGGTAGAAGGTACAATATATGGTTTGGTCCCCAACATATTGACTCGATGCAGAGGTCTAGCCACAATGTACTTAGCTTGCTTTGAATGTAAACCTATTCATTGCGGCTAACATGAATGCACATGCAAATAGGACAAGTCACCAGGTAGGTCTTTCAACTTGAACTCAACCTTCAAGTTTCTAATCAAGTTACCAATACTTAGGAGTACTTGTGAATATTATGTCATCTACATAAACAAGAACAAAGAAGTGCATAGGTGGTTTGTGTAACATGAAAGAGAGGTATCAATTATAGGTGATGTTCTAAACCCGAGATGAGTAGATCTTTATGCAAATTGATGGAACAAGCTCTTGAGGCCTAAATAAGCCAATAAAAGACCTTGTGATTCAGATTACATTTTGCATGAGTTGAGTAGATCTTAGATAAATCGATGGAACAAGCTCTTAGGGCCTATTTAAGGCAATAAAAACCTTGTGAACTAGTTTACATTTTGTATGAGTTGTATAAACAAATCCTCTTGGGAATTCCATATTCTAAACGTCATGCAATGTAAAAGGTTAAAATTTCCATGCATGGTAGCTAGATGCGATTTTGTAAAATAGCATAGATCAAATTATAAGAGCTCAAGCCCATAAATTTTCAAGGAAATGACATAGAAATTATAAGAGTTCAACCCTATAAATTCTTAAGGAATTGATAGCTCATCTATTAATCCTGCTCATGATTACTAACTCAAAGATGATATATACAAAATTGATCCTACTTTCGGTTTCAAAGGTTTTCTAAGTTTATAATTTAGTCCCCAATCATATGCCAATAACAAGAAAAGAGATAAAGGGCATTGAAACCCATACTTGAGATTTACAAATGAAGTATTCTTAAACAATTAATCGCTTACTTCCTCAACATATATCATAAGATGATAAAAGGAACTTAAATATGGTAAAGATCTTAAGGGCTTTGTTATGGCATGAAGCTTATGACTAATTCCTACTCTAATCTCTTTACACCTGAGCAAATTAGCTGAAAGGTAATAATACATTTACACCTTCTTTACTATCCAGTTATGTTTTTTCTTTTACTATTTGAATCTGGATTAAAAATCCTAAAACATAACCTTCTTGCATAATCTAGAAGAAAATAAATTCAATCAACTAACATAATAATGTAATTTAATTAAAAATAAATTTAATTTTATAAAAATTGACCCGGCACAAATGGATGGTGTGCAGATATTGCTTTGATGGAAATTTGTTTATTTTACACCAAATAGCAACATTAAAACTTGGTTATCAATAATAGTACTTTGATGGTATGTGCATGTGTGTGTGTGTGTTTTATATAGATATTAAAAAATGATGGTTTCCTATAATGAAAACCCTAACTTATGGTGAAAAATTTGTTGGGAGTGATGATCTGGCATCCTCCCCGTGCCAATATTAAAATTAGTATCTTAATTGCCACAAAAAAATAAAGTCCTTTTATATTGACTAGCTATTGCATGAAGCTAGAGAATGGATCCATCGACTGATCAAGTTATAAAGACAGTATTTGAAGGGGACTCTATAGATGTATGTAAAAGGTTGAGGAGGTTTGAAGATAATGATAGCTGGGACATAGGTTAATGTTTTGAAATCATGAAAATACGTACAATGATGGCTACTTGATCTTGCCACTTTCCTGTTGGGGTCGCAATTAGCTTTTGGTGAAGCTCGAGTTGCCCTATGTACTTTCACTGTAACAAGCACAAATGCTGGATCTGGATGAGGCAGAATTATTCGAATGGGACTATGCAGTAAATTGTATGCAAATGGTCAATGCGTCCTGGAGCTAATCATGATGATGATCATAGCTAATTTTTATAAGGTCCAATCATTAAATGGAAGATTAAATTAATTTGTTAATAGCACATCAAGTCATGGCATGGGATGATTAACTATATCTTGCTAGAGCAATGCTAGGGATACGGACCTGTGTCTACATCTCTTAAATGAACAGTATTTTTATTGTTTATATGAACAGTAAATTATTGAACAGTATTAGAGATCCGTATCCATAGTATTTTCGATGTTTTAAAATGAACGAATACCCCGTCATTTGAAAACATAGTTGTGTCTTGTGTTGTGTGTTTTTCATTTCTCATTTCCGATCTTGCTAAGTGGGCAGCACATGGATTCATTCATGTTCAATGCACGCATGAGGATATCAAGAAACTATATAAATATATATATATATATATATATGTGACTCTTAGGTCTTCTGATCTTGAAAATTGTTAGTTTTCTTTCGACCAAGAAAATAAAGGTATTGTGTATTTTCTAAATCTCTCATTTCCCTCATCTTCTTCCAATATCAATTATAAGCATAATTATCGAAGAAAGAAGTACTTTCAACTGATCAATGTGCTCATGATCTCTAAGTCCATGCATGCACTCCCTATTATCATCAATAATATTTTTGGCGTTTCTTTAAAGCACAGTACAACATCTTGTGAAAAACACTACTGAATCAGTTGAAAAAAATTTAAAAAAAAAAAAAAAACAAACAACGTGGCTTGATGGAAGACTTGACTTCTCCATCCAGGCCACTAGCTAGCATTTCCACTGCAAGTACGTAAGGTCAATTATGGTCACCACGGAAAAGTACCAATCGGTACTCTGTATATTTATATTTGTATTTATATACAGCCATTATCGCATCTTTTGACAGTTGACACCCACCAAAACATTACTAGTATTACTGTACTTAATGCTCACCAACTGTCCAGTACCAATACATCAACCATTAATTTCTGTGGGCCATTTTTTAATTAATAGCAATTCATGATCGATGACTCCTTTGCACCAAGAGATCGATAGTGCATGGGCACGACATCATTGTGATTTTAGTGATAGTGGATTGACAAATATATATAGACTCCATTCTAGATGTTTTTTTTTTTTTTACTTTTACACATCAATTTTCTTAAAATGGGATAAATTAAGTATGTTTCTTTTTTTTGATCTTTCGAAATTATGTTTTTTCCTTTTATTGATCAATTCGAGTTTTAAAGATATCATAAGTTGATGCGTAAATATCTCTAGTATGACAAATTAATATATATATACATATACATATATGTGCTTGCCGTCTCAATTGTCGTATGCCTTTCTCTTAGTGTTCTCCTCTCCAATCTTTGATTGCCATCGATGGTCTATATGGGTGGTCGAATGGCCCGTAGGCCAATCCATCCGTCCGACAGCCAAACGGGACTATCTACCTATGCTGGATGGGGTTTTGGGCAGGTCCAGCAGAGGGCACCCTACTCAGGCGGGTGCGGGGGTGGAGTACTGGCCGGCTACCCTGATGCATAGGGCAGATAGCAAGCCTAATTTTAGCATATTTAGATTTTCACATACATATTAATTAAAATTTTATCCTTTACAAAAACATTGGGATGAACAATAAAAAAAGATTTACCTTTTGCTTGTACAGCCTATAAAATGCTCCCGTGACGGTAGCGTCACTCAATTTTAAAGAGTTAGGTAAGAAACTTTAGGGCTCTGTTAAGGATAATAAAAGACAAATTGTACATTAGGCAACTATATAAAAGTTTTTACTTTCTGAAAAGGCAATGATGCTTTAGATATATGGGAGTTCCTTCCTCATGATAAATGCTTGAATGTGATAAATAAACCCACGTGCTAATTTCATTCACTCATATAGCTAGCTGACGTCTGATCCACGCATGACGACCACTTTGTTAGGCCAAGTCCCTCAGTTTCGATTCTTTCACTTTTTCAAGGGTATTTATAATTAAGTCAAGAGTGGAAGTCAATCAATCCAACTGTCTTTTTTTTATTGAAATAAGTAACAATATTATTCCGGACAAGGTTGGTTGTTCAATCCAGCAACTTTATTTATGATTTGTATATCTGTTATCATATATTAATATAATGTTATGAATGATACACAAAGATAATTACTCTCACGTACAAGGTTGTCGTTTTTTTGCTAACCATATAAAACTAGTATTCCCCTTGCTGGAATGGTGTGACACATTTATAAATTAGTCTCTCTTTTTTCTGTTTTTCTTTTTTATATGTCGAGGAACCTCTCTAAGGTAGAATCCTTTGGACTCAATTCTGCAAAATAAACTCCGGTCCTGTGTACCGCACCCTCAGAAGTTTTCTTATACGAAACTGGTTAAATCGCTGACTTTTCATCAATGAGTATGGCTCCAAAAGATTATTTACACTCGTGAGGTGTTAAGCCTTTGAGTTTGAAAAAAGTGATACCCTAAAATCAAAACCTTCACCATTTGAGCCAACTCTTTAGAGTTTTTATAAATTAGTCCTATGTAGGAATAGTAAATATATTAAGCGAAATATGTCATAATTAGGAGTGAATACCGTAAACCATTAATTATATCATAAAACATAACTTTTAGAAGTATGCCTCTTCTCAATTTTACGTTTCCCAAATGATGTACTATTTTGTAGACTTGCGTATCTTTTTTCTTTTTATCGGCATTGGGTGTACCATATTTTTATTGCCATTGGGTACTGTACCATATTGGTATTATAAGCTATAAAATGAGTTGTAAATTAATTGTATTCATAACTTTACCGGATGTTTGTTGCCAGAAACTAGTGAATAAGGAGTAATGCTACAATTACAAAAATAAATTTCATAAAAATAAACTCTCAAACTGATGTGGTTTCATTTTAATAAGTTAGATTTACTTCAAAAAAAATTAACTTTACAATCTGACGTATCATTTTAGGTCATATCAATTTATGTTTTCATAAAATTCCTCTAGCTAAAACATTTATCTTAAATAAGCGCCAAGAACTAATCCATGTTATCAAAAACTTGATCGGTGTAAAACTGCAAGTGCACAGTATCGTAGTTTTATAATAAAGTGATAAGAAGAGTATTGTCTTCAGGGATTAGTAACTTACTTTTGACAAATACTAAAATTATACTAATCTCGAGTTTATTTAGACAAATCACTAAGAGTTTTGTAATTGCAATTTAAAATAAAATTAATTCCAAGAAAATATTCAAGAAAAAGAAAATTGTTGTTCAAAGATCAAATTAATGGGCAAGAAAGCTTCTAGGAAATCGATTTCACCTAATCCCTCAGTATGCTTTACTCATCTAACTAATTGAATTTAATTCTCTCTGTTTGTTAGCAAATCTTTAATTCATCCAAAAGCCTCTTTCGACAATTGAAAATATTCTTGTTCATCATTTTACATAAGAGTATGCAAATTAATAAAGCTAGAAGCATTAAGACCAATGATTTTAATACTACATAAGTTCATATAAGTCTTTCGATATCTATATTTACCTATGCCGAAATATCCAAGATCTATCCTATAATTCCCTCTTTCGACAGTATATTATAAGATTAAAATCATCTAATTAATGGCCAGTTAATTAGAAGCAATAAACTCAAAATAAATCAGACAAATATGAAAGAAAATTACTTCAAATTAGCATAGAAAAGCAAGTATAGTTCGGAACTAAATTACATCGTTTTTCTAGAATAAAGAAAATTTAGTTCATACAAAAAATTAAATTCAATATAAACGAATTCACTATAATTTTTCTGAAAAGAATAGAAGAAAGTGAACACTGATTAAAAAATACTCTTCTCTCTGTGTTACGTCGCTCTTCCCTTTCCGAATTCGAAATTCAAATTTTTCTTGCGTTCCAGCTTGCGTCTTCGAAATTCAAAATTGAAAATCCCCTCTCCGTGTATGCCAGCTTGCACACGTCAAAGCAATTCCTTCCTAAGACCAAGTCAAACACCTACTGCATATCCATTTAAGAGTCCAGCGATAGTTGAGACTTCTGCCCATTTCTCCAGCCAAGTCAAACCGAAGCCTAGACAATTGCTCTCTTTCATACGCGTGCGTCAATAGGTGGGTAGTTTGGTAGAAAAGTCCATCAGGTCTCTTGTTTTTTAATTTGTTGAATATCTTTTCTTTTTATTCATTTGTTTTCACTCTCTCTCCTCCTGCTAGTTAGACGCCAATAGAATTCAAATCACTTCTCTTTGCCAACGTCTCAAGCCAAGTCAAAATAAGTACTGCTCGTATTGCATGCATTTTTCTCTTTTATTCAGCAGCTCTTATATTCAAATAATATCTTCATTTAAATGAGAGAGTTCCTATACGGTAGGCTTGTAAAATTGGATCTTCATTTTCTTTAAATTTAAAATAAAATTTAAATGATGACAATGAAGCCTAAAATCGAAAAAAAAAAAAAAAAAAAACTAGACTAAAGTTTAAAGTTAAGAAGTGATAAAATATAAGAAATTATGCAAGTCATCAGTCTCCAATCAAAATAATTAGGGGGTCCATCACTTGCTAGGGCTGTTAAAAGTTCTTGCTTGGATTCAAGGTAGGTTGGGACAACGGAAAGGGATATGCTTCAGATACACTATTAAGACAGCATTATCATTGATTGGTCTAGGATGTAGAACCCTTATTGGAGCAACTTGCACCGACAATATACTGGTGTTATCATATCACACGGCTAAGCCCGTTGGGCTCTTGGACAGTGTGTACCTAGTCACCAGCCCCTAGGCTGAACCTGTCCACTAGTCATGAGCTCATTACCAAAGGGACCTAAATATCCCTTCCAATTACCCCACTAATTTCCTATGTGCTAGCATAAAGGGAATTAATTTATTTCATATCCCATTATTTCTCGTGAAGGCACCTTACCACACCAGCTAGGGGTGGTAGAGGCACCTTACCCAGCTAGCATGGGTTAGGTAGGCGGCGCATAGGTAAGTGGCCCATCAGACTTCCTTTCCTTCTACCATGCTGAGTGCCCACATTAACTAAGGTGTGGGTCATGACTTATCGTATACCCATAAATGTGGTCACGTAATTGTTCGAACGCTTCTTCTCATCGAAAAGAACGGCAACCGTCAGCATTGTCATCCGTTGGCTTCCAAAGAACCTCTTCATCATTACCTTTTCTTTCACTTTCTTGATTCATCTCATTCCCCTTGTATGTGTCGTACCTTTTCTTTCCTTTTCGTATTCTTTCTCATTTTCTTGCTAGCATCCTCTCCCATCGCGAACTGCGGCTCCTCACGTACCCCATATCAACCTTTGACCCAGACTCTGGCGAAGGTCTCTTCCTATGCCGCAGAGCCTTTCGACGGTCGAGTCCCTCCATTCTTCGAAGGGTTCACTTGGCATTCCACTTTGACCAAGTGGGACTTATCGAAGTTGAGGTCCACATATTGCATCCCCTTTTCTATAGAGCTCTCTATTCTAGAGGGGGATGCATTGACAGGGAAGTGTACGCGGGATCTGTTGCCCTCCTAGTTTGTGCCCTAGCACACGGGTTGTGATTCCCCTTCATTCACCCAATTCGTGACATATTGGATTTTCTTGGGTTGGCTCCTGCCCAACTTCATTCGTACGTGTGGCATGTTCTGTTGTGCTCGTGCGTAGTTCCCCACATAAACTTAGAGCCCTTGAGAGAGATGTACCCAAACTTGACCGCCAAGGAATTCCTCTCCTTTTATTTCGTGAAGGGGTTGCAAGGTAATATGTGTAGTTTCCGCGTCCATTATTAGCGTGTGGCGGCGTTTTAGCCCCATCTCTCTAATTCCAAACAATGGTAAAGAAAACTTTTCCTTATTTATGGTAGAGGTTGGGCATTTTTCGCCTCTGAAATGCACAATCAAGATTTTCCCGTTCGTGGGAATTGGGGCAAGGTCCCTGACAACAAAAGCATGTTGTTAGAGCTGACTAATAAAGAGCACTCTCGTGTTGATATAATCCTTAAATGGGCTAAAGAAAATGATGGTGGTCTAGGGACTAAGCAACTCCTGACCACCGCCAACATCGATAGGTTCCTACTGGTGCCTAATCATTGCCACAACAGGGGGTATAAACTTAAAGTCGTGACACCTCCGGCAAAGAGGCATGCTCCTTTGTCTGGTGAGCGTCCCAAAAAAGTCAGAATGAAAGCGGCGAGGATGAAACCACAGATCCGGTAGTGGAGGTGCAAGTGGAATTAGAATGGGCTGTAGCTTCTGGTTCCAACGTTGTTGTTGGGAGTGAGGCGCCCGAAGCCTCTCCTGTGAGGGTGTCACTGCCCACATCACAGAGTCTTGGCGACCTTAATGGGCTCATGGGCAAGCCCATGTTGACTTGGCGATGGCTTTCAACTTTGACTTGCCTTCGAAGGAGTCAGGTTCAGTGGGTACTCCCCCTTTCAAGTTCCCTTCCCTTTTCTCCTCGGCTTCCATTTCTAGTGTTGGTGAGATTTCTATAGATATTTTCGATGCCTTCTCCATGAGCGTGTCTGGGGTGGCCACGCCTGAAGCTGTTGAAGCCTGTGGTGGGCAAGATTCCACGCCCAATTCCCTCCCAACAACTATCTCAGGGGTGAAACCTCACCCACAGATCAAGAAATGGTCTCTATTCCATCCCCCTCCCCTTCCTCTTTCGATAGTGATGGGGACTCTTCAACTCCTTGGGAGGGGGGTGGCTCATCCTTGGAAGAGGAGAGAGAGGACATAGGGGAGAGAGATGAGGCCGATCCAGTTAGAGTTGGTGGCAGGGGACCTAATGACTATGGCAAGAGGGACCAAAGTGAAGGTCGAAGTGTGTTTATGTCTAAGCCAGAAGTTCCAGCCTCCCCTCTCGCGACTTTAATGTATTCCTTCTTGGAGGGAACTCAAGCGGCAACTGGAGCAAGTGGGGCAGAGGGGGTGGAGCCCAGGTGTTCCCTTTCTTCCTCCGAGCCCGTTGCGGAGATGTCTCAACATTTGAAGGGTTTCTTGTCCCCGGTATTGTCTTGCCTTGTACTTGTTCTTCTTCTTTGGTTGTTTTATTTGGTTGTATTTGGCTTTTGTAATTGGTTGCTGGATACTCTTGTTTGTAATGGCTACCTTGTTTGGCCTTTCTATTTGGTTGCTAGATGTTCTCGTTTGTAATGACTGCTTGTTTGGCCTTTGTATTTTGTAGGGTGTGGACTACCTGGCAGCTTGGAAAAGTAGCATATGCCTACTTACATCTTGCTTGATAATGTTTGCCCTTGTATTGGCCCTTTCCGATAACTTTGTCATTTGGTTTTGTAAATAGAACATTTGATGTGTTTTGTGAATGCAATGTGGATGTATCTCTTTTGTGGATTATTTCGACTCGCAGCCATGTCGACGTATTTGTTTCTTACGCAAGTCTTTTGGACTTATCCGAGGTTGTGGCCAAGTGAGGGGGGTCATGGGGCTTTGGCCCTTTACCGACCTCCCTGCCTGTTGATCACACCACTAGCCTTTAGACTTGAAACTGATGGTTAACAGTTGGGGTCGTGGGGTCTGGTAATCTCCATGCCTGTTGGTTTGCACCATGAGTATTGACTTGACACTAGTGGCTAACTATTGGGGTTGTGGGGTTTTATGACCTCCACGCCCTTTGATTTGCACCACGAGTACTGACTTGGCACTAATGGCTAACTGTTGAGGTCATGAAGTCTTGTAACCTCCACGCCCTTTAATTTGCACTATGAATACTGACTCGACACTAGTGGCTAATTGTTGGTGGGTCGCGGGGTCTTTTGACCTCCACGCCCATTTGCTTGCACCGCAAGTTAGACTCGACACCGGTAGTTAACTGTTGGTAGGTCAAGAGGCTGTTTAACCTCCACACCCATTTGCTTGCACTGTGAGTAAACTCGACACTGGTGGTTAATTTTTGGTGGGTTATAGGGTTTTTTGACCTCCATGCCTATTTGCTTGTACCGCGAGTTAGACTCGACACTAATGGCTAACTGTTGGTGGGTTGTAGGGTATTTTGACCTCCACGCACGTTTGCTTTCACCGCGAGTTAAACTCGACACTAGTGGCTAACTTGGACCTCAATTCGCTTTATTGATTTGTCTCTTATAAAAAACGTACATCCAGAAAAGAAAAATAAATGCTTAGAAGTAACTTCTTAGGGATTAAACCTCTTTAAGCATTCAGCATTCCATGGGTGCTGCAACTGCTTTCCCTGACTATCCTTAAGACGGTAGGAACTTGGTCGGTTGTAGGCTACAACTACGTAAGGGCCTTCCCCTCGTGGTCCAAGCTTTCCCTCACCCTGGGTTGTCATGCTTGTCTCCCTAAGCACCTAGTCAAACAACCTTGAAAGACTTGGGCTTGACTCACTGGTTGAAATAGCATTCAAACTTCCTTTTGTTGAGGATGTTCTGCACTTCCGCTTTTTCCCTCATCTCTTCTAATAGGTCGAGATACTCCTCAAGTGTTTCATTGTTGTCAACTAGGTTGAAGTGACAGATTCGGTATGTGGGCAAGCCAACTTCTACAGGGGTGACTGCTTCACTCCCAAAGGCGAAAGTAAATGGCGTTTCACCCGTTGGGGTCTTCACTGTTGTTTTGTAGGCCTATAAGACCTCTGGGAGTTCTTTTGCTCACTTTCCTTTCTTGCCGCCAAGTTTCTTCTTCAATATCCCCAAAAAGGATTTGGTTGGTTTTTCTGCTCGGTTTGCTTTTGGGTGCCCTGGTGGTAAGTACTTTACTTAGATGCCTAGTTCTCGGCGCCATTCTCTATAATGGTCTAAGTCGAATTGCTTCCCATTGTCAGAGACTATGTTGTTAGAGTTGCCAAATCTATACACAATATTCTTCCACAGAAACCTATGCTGTTAGGGTGCTGCCAAGTCTGGTTCAAATGCTTGGCCGTAGATGATAGAGTTCAAGCCAAAGACATATCGATGGCATCAGCGTGTGATTGCTACGTGCAGAGATGCCAGGAAAACATTGATCACATTCTCTCCTTAGGCGAGGTGGCTGAAGTGGTTTGGCGACGGGCTAGTGTGGTGTTGGGGATTCCTTTTCAACGGCTTCTTCCCTGGAAAAATAGAGTCACAAGCTGGTTCTCCTATGCCCAAAAATCCTCTATCAAAGGTATTTTAATTGGATTGATTCCATGTTTGCTTACATGGTGTCTCTAGAATAAAAGATGCGCAAGAATGGAGGGTGTGCAACAAAGTGTGGATAGCTTTGGAGACGAGTTTGGTACTGGGTTAGTTCTATTGCTGAGAACACAAGTGCTTTACGAAAACTTAAGATGCTGGATATTGCTATTATGCAGGAATTTCAACTTCTGAATCAGAGTATTTGGCCAGGCCAAGTAAACTTATTTCGTGGGTTAAGCCTCCTACATGTTGGATCAAACTTAATTGTGATGGTAGCTGTAGGGGAAATCCGGGTAATTCAAGAGGTGGAGGTATTATTCGGGATTGTCATGGCATGGCAAAAGTGGCTTTTTCAAGTCATTTTGGATACGGTACAAATAATAGTGCAGAATTAAAAGCAATCCTGGAAGGAATTCGTTTGTGTAAATGGCTTCATTATTTTAATGTGATAATTGAAAGTGACTCTCGCATTGTTGTTGATTAGCTACGAGAAGGTAGATGTGCCTTATGGTATCTTTGAAATTTTTGGGAGGATCTTGTGGCGGAGCTAGAAGGGGTGAATTTCATGGTGCTATATCAATATAGGGAAGGTAATAGTGCGGCTGAGTTTTTTGCTAGAGAGGGAGAATTGGGAAAGAACATGATTTACAATGAGCATCATCTTTTACCTCATTATCTTAAAGGTATCCTTCGTATTGATAGGTTGTGTCTCCCCTCATTTTGACAATAGGCTTGTTTTGTTTGTGTTTCTTTTTTTGGTTTTGCAAGTTTGTGGTTTTTTTTTTTTTTTTTATCTTTTTTAGCCTTGGGCTTAGGCTTGTTTAGAGTTTTATGTTATTCTTTTTCTATGCCTGTTTAGACTCACTGTATTATAGGCTTGTTTAGATTGGTCCTTGCTTTATGGTTTGGTATTTGTGGGGGTTTTATTCCTTATATGTTATCTCCCAAATGTTTGGTTTGTAACCAAGGTATTTCTTTGTCATAAGTAAAGGCTTTTTAATAAACTTGGGACGGGGTTACGAATGAGTGGTTATCGGCTATTTGATAAAATAAAAAAATAAAATAAAAAAACCTTTGTTGTGATGGTCGTGAGGGGCTCTGCTTCTGCCCAATTTGTGAAATAGTCCACTGCCACGATTATATGCTTTACCCCACCCTTCCCTGATGGAAAGGATCCGACCAAGTCGACTCCCCATTCGGTGAACGGCCATGGGGCAGTGATAGAGAGTAGTTTCTTTGGCAGACAGTGTGGGACTAGGGTGTAAACCTGGCATTGAGTACTCTTCTTTGCAAAGTTTTAGCATCCTTTAAAACGTTGGGCCAATAATATCCTGCCCTGAGAGCATTCCTTACTAAGGCCTTCCTGCTCGAGTGGTTACTGCAGATGCCCTCGTATATCTCTATCAGGATATACTATGCTTCCTCAAGTGAGATGCACCTTAGCAAGGAAGCCGCAAAACCCTTCTTATACAAAACTCCATCAATTCCTTCTCACTTTCCTTGCTGCCTCTTTCCCTTCTAGAAGCTTGCCAGCTTCTAAGTACTCCAATATCTCTTTAGCCCACTCTGGCCTTGAGGGACCTACATGGTTCATTTGGTTTCCAATTGCTGGAATTTCAATAACCTTCTTCTGTACTTCCCAAGGCAACTCCCTGTCATCCCTTGTAGAGGCGGCCTTGGCTAGCCTATCAGCTATTGTGTTGTCCGCCCTTGGGACTTGTTCCAGTCTAAAATAAGTAAATTGGTCGCGGATCTCTAGTACCCGGTTGAAGTATCGTTTTTAATTTTTCTCTTTTCGTGGCATAGGCCCTAGTCACTTGGTTTACAACTATCTGGGAGTCGGCTTTTGCTTCGATCTTGTTGGTGCCAAGAGTCTTGGCGATTGAAAGTCCTGCTATTAAAACCTCGTACTCCACTTCATTCTTAGTGGTCTTAAAAGCGAGTGTGGCCATGTAGTAGTATTCCTGTCCTGTCTCTCCAATGATGTAGATCTCAATACCTTCTCCTTTTTGGCAAGCTAATTCACCGACAAACACTGTCCAAAGCTGGGTGGGAGCTGCCATTTCAATATTTGCTGGGAAATTGGTGAACTCAGCGACAAATTCCGCTAATGCTTGCCCTTTTAGTGCACTCTTGGGCATGTAGTCAATATCGAATTTGTTGAGCTCTATCACAATGTTTTGAATACTGTTTCGGTGACCGTTTCGGTCAAGGCATTGAAACGAGATATTTTGGTACCGGTATCGTTTCAGATACCGTTTCGGAATAGTCGATATATGAATAAATTATATATATTTATAAATTATATTCTAAAATAATAGTATATATATAAATAAGTTATATATATGTATATAATTATAAATAGTCTAGTTTGAATTGAAGGGATTTAAAAACGAGTCTGCAGTTTGAAGAAATGAAAAAAAATAAATAAATAAATGTAAAGGCCGAAATCCGATATATCGGCCGGTACAGGCCGATATATCGGCCGAAATTTTGGCCGATACGAAACACCATACTTGTCTGTACCGGCTACCAGGCCGGTATGGCATATTTCGGCCGTACCGGCCAGTACGAAACGAAATTTAAAACTTTGTTCTATCTACCACTTGACTATTCTTCTTGAGCTGTCCGGCTTCTGCAGTATTCTCCCACGAGGGTGCTCTGTCAGTACCCTTATGGGGTGGGCTTGGAAGTACGGCAGCAACCTCCTAGCGGTTGTCACTAGAGCAAATGTTAGCATTTCCATCTATGGATACCTGGCCTTGGCGTCTTTCAGTGCATGACTTGTGTAATACATTGGAACCTATGCTGCTCCTTCTTCTTTGCACAACACTGCTGACACGGCGTGGGGGGGCACTGCTAAGTACATGCACAAGATGTCCACTGGGTTGGGCTATTTTAGCTAGGGGTTGGCCAAGTACTGTTTTAGTTCCTCGAAGGCTCGATCACAATCTTCATTCCATGGATGTGCCTTCCTTAATACCCTAAAGAAAGGGAGACACTTGTTCGTGGACCTCATACGAACCTGTTTAAGGCAGCTACCCTCCTACCAGTCATTGGGCATCATTAATGCTCCATGGCGGTGCCATGTTTAAGATGGCGTCAATCTTCTTGGTGTTTGCCTCGTTGCCCCTCTTTGACACTATGACTCCCAAGAACTTGCCCGAGTTGGCCCCGAAAGCTCACTTAGCAGGGTTCAACTTCATCTTGTACTTGTGTAGCACTGCAAAAGATTCTCTGAGGTCTACTAAGTGTTGCGCAGGTTCTTTACTCTTTACCAGCAAGTCGTTGATGTATACCTCCATGGTTTTGCCAATTTGGTGCTTGAACATCTTATTTACCAGCCTTTGATATGTCGCCCCATCGTTTTTCAACCCAAATGGCATCACTCAATCACAGTAAAGGTCTCTATCGGTGATGAATGCCATCTTTTCCTCATCTGTCTTGTTCATCCGGATCTGATTATACTCTGAATATGCATCCATGAAGCTTCGAACTTTTCACCCTGTAATGACATCAATTCGTGGAAGTAGGAAACTGTCCTTTGGGCTGACTTTGTTCAAGTCAGTGCAGTCCAAGCACATTCTCCACTTCCCATTTGTCTTCCTGACCAGCACCAAGTTGGACATCCACTCTGGATAGTACGCCTCTTTTATAAACCCCGTCGCCAATAGACAGTCTATTTCCTCAACTATGGCCGTGCATTTCTCTATACTAAAATACCTTCTTTTTGGCGTACCTTATTTGCCTCTTGGTTGACACACAAGTTGTGTTCTATGATTGTGTTGTCAATTCCTGGCATATCTTCATGGCTCCATTCGAACACATCTTCATGTTCAACTGGCAAATGTTTTAATGCCTCTTGCATTCTGGTGACAATCTCGTCCCAACTCTTGTAGTGGCATTTGGGCCTCCTGGGTATAGGGCCACAATTTCTAGAGGCTCATTTATTTCAACTTGCATTAGGTTGTCTTCGCCTCTCTCTTTTATGTCCTAGCTATCTTCGACCAAGTGCGGGGGAGGTGGCTGTTTGCTCCCACTATCCACTGTGCACACAGTAGGCACTCCCACCTTCAGCTTCTGAATGTAGCACTCCTATGTCAGGATCTGCTCACCACAAACCTCACCAATACCCATTTTAGTTGGGAATCTCACCTTCAGATGGTAAGTGAAGGTGACTAACTTCAAGTCCTTGAGGGTCAGCCTTCCCAATATGGTGTTAAGGGACGATGGAGCTTTAACCACCAGGAAATCCGTCATTGTGTTGACCATGTGAGCGCCTTGGCCAACTGTGATTGGCAGCGCAATGGCGCCTATGGGTTGAACAACTTCTCCCAAGAACCCCTTCAGTGGAGATGGTGATGGATGCAGCTTGTCAGGGCTAATGCCCATCCTAGTGAAAGCGTCCCAAAATAAGATGTCTGCCGAGCTTCCATTATCTATCAAAATCCATCTGGTCATGTAGTTGGCAATCAATAAGGTGACAACTAAGGTGTCATCGTGGAGGTACAGATACTCTTGGCAGTCTTCGTCTCCAAATGAGATAGTAGGGGTTGCATTTAACCTGGTCTTGACCCCGTAGTTGTCGGGGGGTGTTATGTCTTCGTTCCTCCTTCGGCCTTTGGCGTTTGAGGCTTTTGATCCGCCTATTTTCATGCTTATGACCTTCTTCCTTCTTCTTCTTGAGATAGTCAGCCAACATTCTTTCGAGCTCCTTGCTTCTTGCGAGGTTGGCGAGCCTCTTCTTTAATGTAGAACAATCCTTAGTCCAGCGAGTATCGGACTGGTAGCAATCCCCATACCGGAAAATGTTCTTCCTCTCTTGTTGCCTTATTATTTTATACACTCATGTTATTGTGAATGAGGTGGCGCTTTGATCTCGTTGATTGGAATACCTCCTCGTCTTTCATCCTAATGACTTTACCCAGTCTTCTTGTCTTTGAAACTATTCTTGTTCTTGGCTTCCGACTTGATCTCTTGCTTCCTTGGCTCTAGGAGAGCCTGTAACGTGTCCTTAGCATTTGCGAAGTCGTCTACTCTGTCCATAAACTCCCTCAGGGTGGAGGGATTTTTCTGGCCAACTCAGCCATGAACGAGCTCTAAGGCCAAATGGCCCCCAAAAGGCCAGCTAACGTAATCTTTTCGTATTGGTCGTCTATGGTCAGTCTTTCCTTGTTGAAACGGGTCAAATACAGTTTCAGACTATCTCATTCTTTTTGCTTGATGGTCAGCAGGTAGGCGGCCGGTCTGCGGCGCCTCCTACTTGCCATGAATTGTGTAAGAAATTGTTTGGCCAGTTCCTCAAAATTGCTAATGGATCCTAGTTGTAAAGTCTCAAACCAGTCTTGCGCTATTCCTTTCAATGTCAATGGGAAAGTTCAACAAGCCACCTCCCCTGGAAATCCATGGAGGGTTATGTGTGCTTTGAAGTTTTCAAGGTGATCCACAGGCTCTCATGACCAGTCATATAAATCAATTTGAGGAATTTTAAACCTCAGTGGGAGGGGCACCGCCATTACTTCCTCTCTATAAGGAAGGTCAATGCGGATAAGCAGTTGTTCCACCGAAGAGGATCCTCCCATCCTTCTTGCCATCTCTCCACATTTGTCGACAAGACTGCATGCTTCGTCGTGTAGTCTCTTCTTTTCCAGGTCTTCCATATTTACGCCTCTTGCACTGTATGCATCTCATTCCACTTGTCCATTCTGGACAATATTTACGCCTCTTGCACTGTATGCATCTCATTCCACTTGTCCATTCTGGACAGGTGGTGCAGCGGCATTCTGTCGCTTTAATTCTTCGTTCTCCTTTTGTAATTGCTCCACCACTATCACAGCCTCTCTACGCTTCTGCTCAGCTTCTAACAACCTTGCTTCTATCTCCACTGTATTCATCTCTTAATCACAAGTTGCTTGAGATCGTGTAGTAATTAGTATGCAAAAATTGCACTGAAGTCTGCAAAGATCCAATAGGCAGCTATCCCCTACGTAGGGCAGATAGCAAGCCTAATTTTAGCATATTTAGATTTTCACATACATATTAATTAAAATTTTGTCTTTTACAAAAATATTGGGATGAACAATTAAAAAAAGATTTACCTTTTACTTGTACAGCCTATAAAATGCTCCCGTGACGGTAGCATCACTCAATTTTAAAGAGTTAGGTAAGAAACTTTAGGGCTTTGTTAAGGATAATAAAAGGCAAATTGTACATTAGGCAACTATATAAAAGTTTACTTTCTGAAAAGGCAATAATGCTTTAGATATATGGGAGTTCCTTCCTCATGATAAATGCTAGAATGTGATAAATAAACCCACGTGCTAATTTCATTCACTCATATAGCTAGCTGACGTCTGATCCACGCATGACGACCACTTTGTTAGGCCGAGTACCTCAGTTTCGATTCTTCACTTTTTCAAGGGTATTTATAATTAAGTCAAGAGTGGAAGTCAATCAATCCAACTGTCTTTTTTTATTGAAATAAGTAACAATATTATTCCGGACAAGGTTGGTTGTTCAACCCAGCAACTGTATTTATGATGTGTCTATCTGTTATCATATATTAATATAATGTTATGAATGATACACAAAGATTATTACTCGCACGTACAAAGTTGTCCTTTTTTTCCTAACTATATAAAACTAGTATTCCCCTTGCTGGAATGGTGTGACACATTTATAAATTAGTCTCTTCTTTTTTTTTCTTTTTCTTTTTTTATGTTAATGAACCTCTCCAAGGCGGGGTGATTCGAACTCACTCTAGCAGAATAAACTCCGATCTTGTACACCGCACTTTCAGAAATTTTTTTATACAAAACTGATTAAATCACTAACTTTTCATCAGTGAGTGTGGCCCCAAAAGATTATTTGCACCTATGAGATGTTGAGCCTTCGATTTTTAAGGAAGTGATACTCCAAAACCAAAAACTTCACTACTTAGACTAACCCCTTATTAAAGTTTTTATAAATTAGTCCTATGTAGGAATCGTAAATTTATTAAGTGAAATATGTCATAATTAGGAGTGAATACCGTAAACCATTAATTATATCATAAAACATAACTTTTAGAACTATGCCTCTTCTCAATTTTTCGTTTCCCAAATGATGTACTATTTTGGAGGCTATTGTATCTTTTTTTCTTTTTATTGGCATTGAGTGTACCATATTTTTTATTGGCATTGGCTATAAAATAGTTGTAAAATAATTGTACATATTTATAACTTTACCATAAGTCTGCTGCCAGAAACTAGTGAATAGGGAGTAGTGCTACAACTAAACGCACAACAAAATATATATATAAATAAATAAATTATAAAAATAAATTTATAAATTGACGTGATTTTATTTTAATACATTAAATCTATTTTACAATAAAAGTAACTTTACAATTTGACATATCATATTTAACCACATCAATTTATGAGTTTGCTTTGATCATGAAATTTCCTCTAGCAAAAACTTTTCTCTTAAAAAAGAGCAAAGAACCAATTCATGATATACGTCTCCAATCTATGACACTTTTTTTTGTTTTTTGAATCAACCAATCCATGATCATTTGCTAGGGCTGTTAAAAGCTCTTAGATTGGATTCAAATCCTATGATGCTTCAGATACAGCATTATCATTGATTAATCCAGGATGCAGAACCCTTATTGCAGCAACTTGCACTGACAATACATAATTTTGATTTCAAGAAATTCACCAAAGTCTAAAGAGCAGGTGCAGTTAGCTTTACGAGGTGCTTGGGGAATACAAATCATGCACATAAATCTGAATGAGAACCATGGGAATTTGAGGCACCTTAACTTAGAAACTTTCCCATAAATTTCTAACTTGATGCACTATCATAGTTGGAATATCTTACTCATTATCTTGAGACTTTAAGGACTACGTTTAGGATTGAAACAAAAAAAAAAAAAAAAAAGTGATAGGGAAATGATGATGATTTAGATGTGTGTTCCTTCCTCATGATAAATGCTAGAATGTGATAAATAAAGCCACGTGCCAATTTCATTGTGGGGCTGATCATCATGACTCGTACAGCTGACGTCTCCACACATGACGACCACTTTTGTTGGGCCAAAATACCTCAGTTTCGATTCTTCACTTTTTCAAGGGAATATATAATGAGTCAAGAATGGAATTCAATCCAACTTCTTTTATCTACCAAGTAATGATCTTATTCCAGACAAGAAACATATGTGATGTTCACTAGCGCCATAAAGGCTATCTAGAAAGAGCACAACCCCCAGTACCAATGGGAAAATGGATGAGGTGGCTTGATAAGAGGAGATATTATTAATAAATAATAAATTGTGCTAAAGAGGTCCATGAAGGTTAATAAGCATCTATAGGCTAGAAAAATCTTTGAAAATCTAGATGTTTATTCTAAAAGAATTTTTTGAGAATTCACATATATATGATGGCTAAAGGTAGGGACTATTTTTATTATTCCATTGCGCATTAATGAAATATAAATTTCTTATATTTGGTATCAGAATAAAATTCATGCCACTTTGTATCTTAGTTTCTAATAAAGTTGTTGGCTGCATGCATAATAGTTGTGAAAGTTTATTCTTTTCACAATTACAATGCAGAAAATCTTCTTTAATGTTGTCTCACACCGATGTTGGTTCTAGAAAAAAATTCCACAATTGGTCTAAAGAAGGCAAGGCTGAAAGTCTCCCGAGGATTGCTGCATTGTAATTCGGAAATAAAAACTCTATTTACAGTCACTTTTGTGTTCTCTTTGTGCACTCTATTAATGTAATTGGTTGTGTTACTTTTTTTTTAATATAAAATAACTGTTTTGGTCAATCACATCAGTAGAGTATGCAAAAATAACTGTATGTAACAGAACACACTGAGAAAAGGAAGAAAATATATTTGGGAAAATTCAGTTTAATCGGTCAGATTATGCCTCTTCTAAACTGGTCCTTTCCCAAAAGATGTACTGATTGTAGACTTATCTTTCTTATGCTTCATGACACCTATATTCATCACGCATTGTGACGTTTTACCATATGAGCAATTAACAACCTTTTTCGCAACTATTTTCGCCTCTTATACAAAAGTATTTATATAAAATATAAAACCCAAATCAGATGGGAAACTCAAAAGGGTTAATGTTTTAATGAACTAACACTATCACTAGTTATAAAAATAATTGTATTCGTATCATTATTCTTTATCATATTCCTGCTCCTAGCAACAATTGTCCTTGGGGAAACAAACGGGCCCTTCTGCATTTGGATAGGCTCAAAGGTCCGGTCCATTTTCATCGCCAATCAAAATTATAGGGTAGGCCATCACTTCTGGGGCTTTTAGAAACTTTTGCTTTGATTCGAATCCTATTCAGGTTGGGACAAGGGCAAGGAATATGTTCAGATAAGCTACTAAGAAGCTTAAACTACTGATTTGTAAGCAAACATCGATTCAGGATGCAAATTGCATTGACAATACCACATTTTCATCGCAAGAAATTCACCAAAGAGCAGGTGCATTTAGCTTTAAAGGTGCTTGGGAACACAAATCATGTTCATAAATTTGAATTAGAACCATGGGGATTTGAGGCAGCTCAACTTGTTAAACTTTCTCAAGAATTAAAAACCCGTGCACCATAATTGGGCTATCTTTATCATTATCTTGAATTCCACATCGTGCAATTCTGAAACTCTAACGAACTCTCTAGATCTGCATTTACCTTCTAACCTACAATCCAGCAAGGTTAAGAGCATTGAAATTGATCATTATACATCATCTAAACAGGTCCCTGTTTCAGTGCCTAACAACTTCAGAAATCAGCATTTAGTACCTAAATACATCAGCTTTTAGAGTGACAGCTTCACCTGAAATCCATTATGGTGCAAGGCAGACGCTAGTCTCCCACATGGTATCCAAAACCAAGTTAAATCTTGTCCTATGAGCTTCGCAAAATCGAACTGGCCTGTATTCTGCATTCAGCAGCCCTGGGGCAATATGAAATACACTTCAATCTAAAATCTTGGCATCCTTTCCAAACAAAAGAGATTCTAGAGAACCATTAGGCATGTTATCAGAAAGACTTGAAGCCTTTTTGAAGCTTCTGCACGGGAACCCCGAATCAACAATATCCAACCATGTCACTTCTTGTTATAAAAAACCCAATTCAAATATTTCGCCTGGGGAGGTTGTCTGCTTTCCAGAAAGATTAACATGGGAGGTGGTATCAGATCCCATAACAGTTTGAGTTCAATGCAATTTCTAAGCTGTACCACCTAATGCATAAGATTTGGGATCTGTGGTTTGCATTTAACTAACCTCTCCTGGTGTAAATAAGAGAAAAATCCATTGCTGAAATTTTATATGTGCACCCATGTAATGTGAGGACGACTAACCCCACCCTGACTCTGATTTCCTGCATCAAATTAAATCTTTGCGCAAGAAAGATGTGGTGTCTTTGTGATCCTCACAAAATCTTAATCCCCTAGTTCAGCAACATCTAGTGGCTGTGCTGATCGTTCTAAAGACAGGCAAAAAAAGACAATTTCTGTGCTTTCCCCAAGTCAATTATCAGTAGCCTTGTGAATACACACATACTGAAAATACCCCAAGATAAAAACCATGTAGCTAGATACTAGTCAGTTAGTAGCTTAGAGTACTCACCAAAATGTAGATTATCTTTGAAATCTAGACTAGACTATCTGAATGACCAATATCAGGCTTGGAGAGTGGATAGTTGCATCAAAAGACAGCATAGAGAGTAGATGCAAACAGTTCAAGTTAATATGCTGAAGTTTGTAGAAACATAGCGACTAAATTAGAACTTTAATCAAAGCCTTAAACAACTATAGAAAATATAACAATTTTAATATTTTATTTATGTGGGAGAGGGGCTACTATGCGTCAAAAACTCATAACCATACCCAATGCATACATCTAAACACGGGATCAGAACAGTATATTGCTTTTTTTATACAGAAAAAGCATCTCACACTATAGCTTCAAAGATTACCAAATTCAGTCTACTTCTAGTTTTAATGTGGAAAATTGGCATAAATACAGAATTCCATGACACCAATCTATTCAACATAGCAAGACAAAATTTGAATCAAATCAAGGACGGCTGCCATTCAAGTGTTTCACCCGCAAACATTGGAATGATATCTCCAAATGAAAAGGAGAAAGACTCTGGTACCTTCCATGGAGTCCTGATCATTTTTATTTTTGATGTGTTTCTTGGAAGCCCATAGAAGTCTGGTCCATTGAAGCTTGTAAAAGCCTCTAGCTTGTCGAGTGCACCTGCCTGAAAGATGCAATTGACAAGTAAGTTTCATGCAAGTCATTCCACGAACGATAAATATTGCTTAGTGTGTAGCCATGAAAACCTTATCTCATGTATTTGATCAATCAGACACAACAATCAGTATATCATATACTAATTCACCAAAATTAATATCCAAAATACAGCTCATGCATTTCAAACGTTGAACACATCAAAGTCTGGAACAAAGAAAAACAATGAAGAAATAAGCATGAATCAAATAAGAAAGGCTAGATCAATTTCAATAAATATATACTTCCTTCACTTTTTTTTTAATTAAAAACAAAAGTTTGGGAAAAAACTAATAATAAGCAAGACTCCTTTTCTAAAAGACTATTTCGTTTGGCCAGATGTGTGCTATTGAAAAATCACATCTCTTATAGCTCCTTAACCCTAATTAATAAGAGATAGTTGTAGCATCCATACGCACACGCCCACACGCACACACAGGGATATTTTTATGTTGCATCATAGATTTGTATTGCGTGCACTTTTAAGCTTAAATGAAACAAGTCACAATTGAGTTCTCCAATACAATCCAAGCTCCTGTAAAACAACATCAACTACATATATTAACACCAATAGGCAAGGGGATTCATTATCTCCTCTTCTCTTTGTTATAGTCATGGAAGCACTTGGCCAGATGGTAAAGGCGGCGGTGGGAGGCAGTTTTCTATCAGGCTTTTTGGTGGGTAATGGTAATAATGGCTCAATCATAATTTCTCATCTCTTGTTTGTAGATGATACTCTACTTTTTTGTGAAGAAGATCATGGCCAGATTCAAACTCTACGAGCTCTCTTATTACGTTTTGAAGCTGTGTCGGAGCTTAAGGTGAATCTGAGTAAATCCAAGATGGTCGCGGTGAGTGCAATGCCCAGCATCAACAGCTTGGCAAGTCTCTTGGACTGTAAAGTATCCTCATTGCCTATGAAATATTTGGGCATCCCGTTGGGGGCAACTTTTAAGGCTAGAGCCATTTGGGATGGGGTCGTGGAGAAAATAGAGAAAATGATGACTGGTTGGAAACGGATGTATTTATCGAAAGGGGGTAGGCTCACACTTCTTAAGAGTACTCTAACGAACCTTCCCGAAATATTTGGGCCTCTAGTTGGGGGCGACTTTTAAGGCTAGAGCCATTTGGGATGGAGTCATGGAAAAAATAGAGAAAATGCTGGCTAGTTGGAAACAGATGTATTTATCGAAAGGGAGTCGGCTCACACTTCTTAAGAGTACTCTAACGTTCCCACCTATTTTTTATTTTTGTTCACTTTGCCTGTAGGGGTGGCGAACAGGATTGAGAAACTATTCCAGGTCTTCTTATGGGGGGGAGTGGGGAGGAAAAGAAATTTCATCTTGTTAATTGGACTAAAGTTTGTTCCTCAATTTCGAATGGGGGACTAAGAGTAACCTGAGGACATTTAATAAAGCCTTATTGGGAAAATGGTTGTGGAGGTATCACTCAGAGGGGGAGTCACTATGGAAGGAAATTATTGATTGTAGACATGGAAAGAATTTTGGGTTTTNGTCAAGTTTGTAAGCCATACTCGGTTTGTGGCTGGAGAGGGTACCAGAATTAGGTTCTGGCAGGACGTTTGGTGTGGAGATCGGGCTCTTAACACAATTTTCCAGCTCTCTATAGTATTGCAGCAAACAGGGATGCCTATGTGGCAGATTTGCGGGTATCTCCTTAGTGGAATGTCCTCTTCAACCAGGACCTTCATGATTGGGAATTACCCACCGTTTTAGATTTTTTTTCGACTAGATATATGCCACGGGAAACACTACGACACAGGGGGATAAGATGCAATGGAGGGTTAAAGGCAACAAGAAATGTACAGTCAGGGCGTATTACATATTAATATCACAAGCTGATGCACATTTCCCTTGGAAGACTATCTGGAGGTCTCGTGTGCCTTCTAAAGTGGCTTTCTTTGTATGGACAGCTGCTCTTGGGAAGATATTGACCACAGACAACTTGAGAAAGAGGGACTACATTGTGATGGATTGGTGCTAGTTGTATAAAAAGAATGGAGAATCAGTGAACCACTCACTATTGCATTGTGAGGTGACAATGGTGCTGTGGGATGAGATCTATAAAAGAGTCGACGTCGCATGGGTTATGGCGTTGAGGGTGGTGGATTTATTGGCCTGTTGGAGGGAGATTCAAGGCTATCCTCAAGTGGCAATAGTGTAGAAGATAATTCCGTTGTGCATCATGTGGTGTATTTGATCAGAAAGAAACGAGTGGTGTTTTGAAGATAGGGAGTGTACAATGGCGAAGTTGCAAAATTTTTTCATACACACTTTAATGCTTTGGTTTTCAGCCATTGTGCTTAATGGAAATAATGTGCATGACTTCTTGTCTTTATTCTCTTGATCTTAGAATATATTTAGGTGTTTTTTTTTATATACTTCCTGTATACATAGACTATGCCTATTTCATTCATATCAATAAAATTAATTTTACTTATCAAAAAAATATATTAACACCAAAAGCAGTTTATTTTTGTCTCATCACATTCCCTTTACTTACTGGGTTAGAACTATTACTTTTTATAAGATAAGAATTTATTGATATGAAAAAAGACTATTACCCAGTACACTAGAAGTATACAAGAAATCCGCTTAACTAGGAAAAGAGAAAAGTGCTAGAAAATCTTGAGAAGAAGAAACAAAGCAAGCTACATTGTTTGATACATTTTCCAATGACACAGGGTACTAAACAAGAAAGACTTGAGGTCTGACAACAACCTTTCACATTTCGTTTCTTTCACTCCAAATACTCCAAAATAAGCAAGGGCTTAGAATCCTGATGTTATCCGGGTAATCTTACTTAAAGTCACTGTCCAAGTGAAGTTGTTACACTTGGGGAGCCTTATTCATCCAAATATGCTTCCTAGATTTTCACATTACGTGTAAGGGAGAAGTTCAAGCCCTTTATAATGGTTCCAATGGGCTCCTAATTGTAACCTTGACTAATCCTTTTGGAGTATAGGTCAAAATGTGGCCTAGGCTTTTCTTGCTATTACAAATGGTAGAAGACAATCTCAACATGTGAGATTTGAGCCATAAGTGTGGAGATTGTAATACCCCAAATTGTGCCACCTATGCCGGAATGCCAAACAAGGACGTCGGAGGGGATTTAAGGGGGAGAGATTGTAATCCCTGAATTATGTATAGGAAGTGGTGAATAGGATCCCACAGTGCTTGGTAGGGAGAACTTCAAGCCCTTTACAATTGATTCCAAGGAGCTCCAATTTTAACATAGACTAGTCCTTTTGAAGTATAAGCACAAACGTGGCTTGAGTCTTCCTTGGTTTGTAACAAAAGGCCCTAACATGAGGGCACAACACATTTATAAAATGATTTTACCTCGAAGTTCTAGCACTCCTTCCCTAGATGAGCCCCAAACCGTTTTATCTTCACCATTATGTCCCATCATACTCGTATACAATCAATCAAAGAATTATATGCATCTTAGTCAATCATTGATCTCCCAAACAAAATTGACACCACTGAAAAAAAATCATGGAAGATAATGACCCACCACATAAGCAACCTTAGAGTGAAGGGTTTTAAATAACTCTAACCTTAGGGTAAAGGATTCTCAATAACTTGGGAAGACACCTTTCAAAGATTGGTCACCACACCACACCACACATCATGCCAAAAGCAGATCCTAGACCTGTCGCCCATAATAAATCTGGGAAAGTAGGATAAGTTCCCCAATCCCCAATGATGTTTTTCCAAAGACCAAAATAGTAAGATTCATTCACCTCATGGGAACTCCAGTCACTACCCAAGCTTCCATACTCGGTGTCCACTAGAACCCTCCAAGGGCTATCTTCCATATGGAGAACACTATAGCCATGTCCCCATCAAAGCTGATTAAAGAGAAACTTATTTATAACCCCCAAAACACCTTCAATCATTAATCATACCTTGGTCCACTTCAAAAGATGTGGCTTAAACTCCTCCCCCATACTTCCCCTCAATGCAGCTTCTCCGATTGGTTGTAAACTCCCACAGGTAGTGGGAAAAGGGACATATAATAGCTAGCAAGCAGATCACGTATTCTTGAAAATTGTGCTTCTACTTCCTAAGACAAATACAGCCTCTTCATATCCACCAATCAATACTTCATCTTCTCTATATTATCAAACCAAATAGTTTTAGCTTCAAAGGGAACTCCGAGGCAGGACCAAAATAAGTCATGGGTAAGCTAGAAGTCCTACACTCAGGAATTTCCACCATACTAGCCACATTCTCAACCCTACCAATTGGAAGCAAATCCAACTTAGCCAAGTTAATCTTCAAACAAGAGACGGCCCCAAAGCAAAGGAATAAGCAATGCAAGTAATGGTGATAGCCTTTGTTTGCCTCACAAAATACTAAGGTATCATTCTCTGGACAAAAGATGAGAGATATTGAGCCCTACAGTCTACTCCATTCCCGGAACCCACAAATAAGCCACAAATAAGCGTTACCTTCCTCAACTTCTCTGTCAAACAAAGATCTATTTTCTTCAATTGTTTCAAGGCCCTTTAACTCTTCAAAGAGAAGATTCTTATTTTTCCCAACATCACCAAACTACTCATTCCAAACTTGTAGGCCATCTTTTAAGGCCATAACTTTACACGCAAAACTATAACTTTGAGTACATTGAAAATAGTAAGACCCCCACCATTGCTTCACTTTTTTCACAAAGCCTTCAAACTTTAAGCCACATATTTTCAAAATGTAAATATTGTTTACCAACTTAAATATCCCTACAATCAAAAGAATGGGGAAATGATCAGAAACCAACCAATTCTGACAAGTGATTCAGTCTAGACCAAGAAGGAATGTCTCAACAATTCAACCATGTAAAAGTCCCACCCACCATTGGCATATCAATTTGGTTCTACTCAAATATGGTAACTGAAAACTCCATCATGGGTCGACACAAGTAAGCTTCACCCGAGTTTTCACTAGGAAAGTACCTACATTAAAATCTGCCCCAGCACACCAATGCCAGTTCCACCAACTCAAAGACCAGCTAGTTCATGCCATTCTCATATTATCACAAACTGGTTTAGGAGTAGAGGCCAATTCCTTCAACTCAAGCTCATCCTTTACATTCCAAAAAGAGCATGCCATGTTATGCTCTCCCGCACAAGGATCAATTATTTCCACTATCTTACTATCCCACATCATCAAGATACCGCCCAAGGCCCATTTCAATTCCAAGTAACACCAATCCACATTTTGGCCATTTCAAATATTGCGAACAATACTTTTTGATTGAGACATGTTTTCAATTTCCCAAAGAGAACAAACTAAATCAGCTTTCTGATCTACAAGCACGTTTCCAACATGAAGGCGCTTATCCTCGTCATTAAACCCCCTAACATTCCACCATAACATCTTAAGCTTCATGAATAAATAAAAGAGCACTTCACTCTTTTTTTTTTTTTTTTTTAGTAATGCTAGAGAGAAGCCACCATAGTAGTGCATACTTTGCACTCACTATATGGCTTCTTCTCC
The DNA here is from genome assembly GCA_003123785.1 of Pterocarya stenoptera. Classification (NCBI taxonomy): domain Eukaryota; kingdom Viridiplantae; phylum Streptophyta; class Magnoliopsida; order Fagales; family Juglandaceae; genus Pterocarya; species Pterocarya stenoptera. The sequence continues at coordinate 61,457 of QEOT01001605.1, read as the reverse complement.
AACTCTCATTTTTTCTCTCATAATTTCAACTTTAAGAGATAGACGATCTGGATGAAACCACATATTGTGTACAAAAGTGGCTGCTGCCGACAGTGGCTTCTCCCAAGAATTTTTTTTTTTTTTTTTATAAGTCTTCCCCTTAACTCTACCATGGCTAGAGTTACAATTACTCATTTTTAATGGAGCATGTCAGCATTTTTAACTCAGTTGGTGTTCTAATGAGGTGAGTGGACCTCATGGAGTTGGGCTTTGGAAACATATTAGAAGAGGGTGGGACATTTACGTAGCACATACTTGTTTCAAAGTCGGCAATGGAATTAAGGTAAGATTTTGGCATGACTTATGGTGCGGTGACCGGGCACTCAAGGATGTTTATCCACAAGTTTATAGTTTAGCAAAAAGGAAAGAAGCAGCTATAGCAGATTTAGTTATCTTTTCCAATGGCTTTTCCCAATGGAACCTCACTTTCCATAGAGATGCACAAGATTGGGAGATGGATGACTTTTCAGCGTTTTTTGAACACTCGTGTGTCGAGGGAAGGTGAAGACAAGATATATTGGCGTCCCTCTAAGAAGGGAGTTTTTTCGGCCCGCTCTTTCTATCATTCCTTGAGCATGCACAACTCTGCCCCGTTCCCATGGAAGAGCATTTGGAAGACAAAGGCACCTCTAAAGGCTGCTTTTTTTGTATCGACGGCTTCTTTGGGGAAGATTCTTAGCATTATAGTTATGAATTGGTGTTACATGTGTAAGAAGAGCGGAGAGTCTGCTGACCATCTATTACTACATTGTGAGATTGCCATGACCTTGTGGACCAAAGTCTTAGCACGTTTGGGGTTAGCGTGGGTGATGCCAAAAAGGGTATGTGATTTTTTAGCCTCTTGGAGAGGTATTAGGGGCAACTCTCAAATTGCATCCATATGGAAGATGTTACCTATTTGTTTATGGTGGTGCATTTGGAGGGAGCGGAACGCAAGATGCTTTGAAGATCAAGAGAGATCAATGGAAGAATTTAGAATTTTGTTTTTCAATACTTTACTCCATTGGTCGATTGTAATTGATTTTCATGGCAGGTCTTTTCATGATTTCCTCGTATCTCTAAACTAGACTTAAACTTGCTCATGTATATGTCCCGTATACTTGGGCTTTTTTTGTCTCTCTTTTGATCAATAAAAATTGTTTACCAATAAAAAAAAACATATTTATAAATTAAAAAAAAAAAAAAAAA